>CM035353.1:1322153-1335858 GCA_020137815.1 Hormiphora californensis | reverse complement strand
GAGAGAGAGAGAGAGAGAACGAGAGAGAGACACAGTAGGGGGGTTAAACGGGATTCAAATGGTGATTAAGTGGGATTAAATAGGCCAGGTATAGCTCGAGCTATCATAGCTGGTAAAATAAAGGTACACACAAAACCACAACACCACACACACACACACACACACGTACACACGTACACACGTACACACACAATGATAAAGCTGTTGAATACATGGAAGCGAACGTCCATTAAAAAATGAAAATCAAAATCTGACGGCCACCAAGCAATTCTTTCTATCTGTCTCATCTTGACGTCCGATTATTTATCAAGTATATTGTCCAAATTTGGTGCGAAGAACGGTCTTCCCTAAAAATTCAAATCACATACATTTCTTACGATGGCGCATATTTTAGCTCTTAAATTATTCAACATATTATATGCATGCTGTAATTTACAAAATACAAATATGTTATAGGGCTGCAGATCACCACCCCCAAGTTGCCCCTTTTAATTACCCTAATCTACCACACAATCCCCCAGACAAACAAACAAACAAACAAACAAACAAACAAACAAATAAGCAAACAAACAAACAAACAAACAAACAAACAAACAAACAAACAAACAAACAAACAAACAAACAAACAAACAAACAAACAAACAAACAAACACAAACCACAGTGGATATTATCCATACCTGATGATGATGATGGTTGTGTCGGTCCGGACTACGGCACTTGACACGACATTGCTGCTCCGCAAATCTGAAATCAGCCGGTAGACTCTTCCTCTGTAACCCCGACCCAGGAGGTGGTCCTACTGCGTCCTGGTCGGGTCCGTCTGAGGAGGACGCCATGGAGACCCCGGAGTCCCTCTGGCACCGTCCCTGATCCACCTTATCAGATATTGTTGTTGTTTTCCGGGAGTTTATAATCCTCTCTAAACTAAAGTTTTTAACGTGTGCACTCAGCCTCCTGAACTTCTTCTGCAGTCCAGAGGAAGTAGCAGCAGCTGGGATGGTGGTCTGATCTTTTGGAGATTTAACGTAACAGCTCATGGGCCGTTTTGAGACCCCCCTCAACACCTCTCTCTCACCCCCCAGTTGATCTGGGTCAATGAGAAGGGATCCCGCATGATCACGGTGGTTCCGCCTGACTGTCTTGCTGCTCCTTCTCAACACCACCCCTTCATTGGTTGAGATATCTGACACAGTCCTGGTTGTGACATCATGACATATGATCCCATCATCCCCCTGCTCGGGGGATGTGATCCTGGTACATTGGACTCGGTCATCCCTCCCTATATCCTCCAGGGCCCTCTCCGAACCGAGCATCTTAAAAAATAGGAGGGACTTCCGACGGAAAGAGTTGGATTTCTTCTGCACCTTCTGTCGTTTCCTTGGTATTGGACCGTCTGGTGTGGTGGCATGGCTGACGGTGCTATGTCTCCTAACCACTGAACTCGGTATTGATGGTACTGTCTCCTCATCTACCTCCCAATGGGTGGTAGCACTGCTGGGGAAGGTCCTGTTGCTCCAATTATCCTCCTCCTCGCCCTGGTTCCAGGTGAGCCAGGACTGATTAAAGGACCGGGTTTCCTGCCAAGGTGATGTCTCTACCCAGGATCTGTGGGATCGCGTGGGATTAGGGGAAGAGTTCCAGAGAAGAATCCCTTCTGATGATGATGCAGGGTGGGTTGTCCATTGGTCGTTGTGGTAGATGATCCGAGGGTAGGAGGGCTGATCAACCCGCTGGGCGTTAGGTGGTGTTCCGTGGTGGTGGTGGTGGATATGTGATCCCGTGAGGAGATCACATGACATGTTCTAACACTCTTGGAACTTGATCTAAATTGGATATCAGAGAGGTTAATAATATAGTCAGACATATGTAGCAACAAAAGGGCATAGCAGAGGACATGTTTAACACACTATTGACGGGAAAACTGTCCTGTTATGAATTGGTATAATAGTGTAGGCAGGAGATCAAAGAGTTTATACAAGCTGGTACAGTGATACACGAGCAGTAGCTCACGTGTGCAAATACTAGTTTTAAAAGTTGAAACCTTTTTAAAAAATAATAAGTTTAAAACATTAGCTTGTTAGTTGTTAGATATACAGTCGCGATCTCAAACTGAAACACAAAAGGGCTCGAGCTCAGATAAAGAAACTCAGCTGTGTGGTTGATAGAGCTATAACTGACAAGCAGAGAGAGAGAGAGATGAGAGAGAGAGAGAGAGAGAGAGAAAGAGAGAGAGAAAAAGAGACATGTGCTGATCTTAATTTCACCACGCTCCCCCTCTTAAAAAGGAAACAACATCACTAGATTCACAACAACTGTTCAGCCCGCCCCACGATACAAAGAGATTCACATGCTGTGTAGAGATGTGGTGAGCAAGTTGCCCCCCGCCCTTCTCTCTCTCTCCCCCGCACTCGAACTGATACACGAGAAGGAACGGCAGATATCTATAGATGGCACATGACTTCATACAGATCTCACTCACTTTAGATCTAGCTAGATGACTGATGACCTAGCTACTACAACATGAAGGGCCACCACCACCCAGGTCCAACTAGTCCAACCGTAACCTCACCCGAAGGAAGAAAAACGGGTACCTCTGGCGGCTGAATAAGAAGATTAGTCACCTTGATACCCACCAGCTCAACTGGTCTGGGTTAAAGAGGCTCAAAGCAGAATCAACCAACGTGATAAACTTTGACGTTGAGGACCTCCACATCTTCTACACTTTCTTCAAGGGTCTGTACGACTCCAAATGTGACAAGTCACCAGACGAACACCCCACGCCGGAGACAGCACCGTACATCCCGGAAAAGTCAATCGCCGACGAGCTCTCTCATCCAATCTCCATGGATGAGCTATCTGACACTATCAAAGACCTCAAGAACGGGAAAAGTCCATCCCTAGATCAAGTAGCCAATGAAATGCTACGATCCTCATCTTTTGATCTTAAACAGTTGTTACTTAAACTGTTTAACGGATGCCTCACTATCGGGTGCTACCCGTGGAACACGTCCCTGACAACAGTAATTCACAAAAAGGGATCAACAGCTAACCCTGACAATTACCGGGCGATAACCCTGGGAAGCTGCATTGGAAAGCTTTATAGCAGTATTCTCCTGAACAGGCTTACTTTGTTCCGGGCTAAAGTATGTCCCGATACCCCAAACCAACAGGGATTCGCGAAAGGTGGACAAACAAATGATCATACACTGGTACTGAAAACGATCCTGGAGAAATACTTGAAGAAGAAGAAACAGCGAGTTTTTGCTTGCTTCGTCGACTACCGTAAAGCCTTTGACTCGGTCTGTAGGATCGCCTTACTCAAGAAGCTAGATCATATGGGTATATGTGGTGGGTTCTTCGCCAGTATCTCGGACATGTACTGCAACTCCAGAACATCAATAAAACTGAGCGGTATGATATCCCAGTCATTCCTTGTAAGGATCGGAACCGAACAAGGACACCCCCTTAGCCCTGAGTTTTTCAAGATGTTCCTTGACGAAATGTCCCAACTCTTAAATAGCTCGAAAGGACTATTTCCAGTACTAGGAGGCTGTGATGTCAACCACCTATTGTGGGCCGATGACTATTGTGTTGCTAGCACTCGATAGCGGCTCGATGGACAGCCTCCTTGCTATCTTGGGAGATTACGCTACCACCTGGGAGCTAGAGATAAATACAGAAAAGACTAAGATCCTAGTCTTCAATCCCTCCGGCAGAGTTCTGAAAGATAGCCATGGCTTCCAGCTACTCGGCAAATCACTTGATTCGGTAAAAGAGTACACCTATCTGGGAATTGTATTCTCTGCCAGCGGAAGTATGAAGGCGGCAATTACTAACCTCTCCACCAAAGGGAGTAAAGCAGTATTTCTTCTGAGGAAAACGGTGAACGGTGACGCCCTCTCCGCTTGGGCAGCCTTTAAGCTCTTCGACGCCTCTGATAACCCCCATCATCACATACGGTTGTCCAATATGGCTTCCGTACTCAGAATCTGCAAAGGTTCTCCACTGTCAGTCAACTAACGGTGAAACATACATGAAGCGGATAACCGCGGACCCTTTCGAAAAAGTGCAACTCAAATTCATCAAATGGGTACTTGGGGTGCATAAAAAAAGCACAAATACCGCTTGCTATGGTGAGACTGGGAGAGCACCAATTTCCATCACTGTTCTGAACCAATGCCTCCATTACTTCGCCAGGGTCATGTCTAAGTGTGGCGAGGACGACTCACTCCTAGGACTCGCAGCGAAGGAGCAGAAAACCTTGCAGCTAGACTGGTACACCTTCTGGAACAAACTCCATAGTGATACGGACCCTGTAAGGCAAACCATGGAACATCAGATGGTTACCCACTGGGAATCACATCGCCGAAACCAGTCAAAAATGCGCTTCTACAATTCGGTTAAATCAGGCTACGGCTTCGAGGATTATCTGAACATAAAAAGAGCCGACAGAAAGGAGGTTAGCAAAATCCGAGTCAGTGCCCACGATCTCAGAATCGAGACCTCGAGATACTCACAATCTAACCAGCCTAAATTCTGTAGATTTTGCTGTGATGACCTGAACCGACGGCTACTTGACCACCTCCCGTTCCCTGAAACAATACTTGAAAACGAGGAACATGTCATCACTACATGTCCGGCATACTCCCACATCCGAGACACCCTCCCTGAATCACTAAGATCCGCCATCGCAGAAAAGGACTTCTCCACAGTATTCTCTAAACACCACTGCAGCCACGTTAACCGATTCCTCAAGAACTGCAAACTTCTGAGAGATTCATGGGTATCAGATTAATCACTCAATATAGAACTATGAACTTCCGTTTGAGGGCGTGTGTGTGGGTCTTGACCGTACATATGACCACCCTACAGGGGGCCGGTTACGTGCATGCTCGCAAATCCCTGGGTTTCGCGATGTGTGTACGATGCTTGCCCGGTGGTCACATGTACGATCTTTGTTTTTTGGGTCTCTTCTTATTTGGACACAGAAGGCTACAGTCGGTTATTTCGGCTTCAATTTCTGTTTTTGTTTTCTATTTCTATTTCTACTAGATAGAGCGGGGCCAACTACAAAGACTAGAACTATCTCAGAATAGAACGGCAGAGAGGAGGGCCCTCGCATCAGCTGCCCTGTGAGATCGAGATCCGTATCTCATTTCAATGTTACTCCCACCTGGGACCACACCTGTTCCACAAGCATGGGGAGGGAGAGTGAGAGAAGGGAGGGAGAATTAGAGAGTGAGAGAAGGGAGGGAGAATTAAAGTGGAAAGGAGGGAGTGAGAATTAGAGAGCTGATATTATACAATAAGTGCCCATAATTAGGGACAAAACAAAAACAATCTGGGAGTGACAGATGTCTTTCATAACAATTTACCCAATCAGACAAACCACACCGAATCAATGCCACATCGCAGGTCTCAGAACATTATAACCACAGTTAGTCAGCCACGCGGGGGTGAAACCAGAGGCACGGAGGCGAGAAAAACCAAAGTAAGCACCTTAGGTTTGAGATGTTACAACAAGTGGGGGACCGAGGGAGGGGCAAAGCATAATAATGAGATTAGCATTGTCTGGGGAGGTGGGGAATGGGGTGGAGGTGGGGGGGGGGGAGGTGGGGTGGAGCCCATGAAACATGATGAGCGTCTCCTACGACAAACTGATGGGGGAGACTCCTATGGAGAGACAAGTATCTGAAACATCATATATTGTGATCACACAATCTGATTCCTAGCTCGCCCCAATCTGCTCACCAAATCATACCGCACCCTGCTGCACATACCCCGTATGTAATGGATGAAGTCACTATTATAGCATGTCATAGGCTGCTGGGGGTATCATAGGGGATAATAATACGATATGTGTGGAAAATAATATCACTTTCTATAGTTTATGTCATAGAGCTAGGGAGTAGGGGATCACGTGTGTGAGGTCATCAAAGGACTGTATCGAATTCATCCGAACTCATATTATATCATGGATGTAAAACTTGTATTCGACTGTAACTCAGGCAGTTCAGATTATAGCTGCAAACTTGTTGAGTAAGGAGCTTATTACTCAACAACTTCAAACGGCAAATATACTGGTATCACTGCACTATAGCGACAAACCCAACAAGAACATAATCTATAATTGGATAGAATGGGTGCTGGTATATATTGGGGGAGGGGAGGGATATAAACCGGAAGTGTTCCCTACCCCACCTTATTAGCTACTGGGAATTTGGTAATCCGAGATAGGGAGAGAGAATTATAGAGCTGTCAGAGAAATATAGGGAACATAATATTTGCTATCGGTTGACATGTTACTAAAAATATATCTAAACCTCCAACCGAGATGGTTGCTCGACTCCTTAAATATCAATACTGCTCGACTCCTTAACTATTCAGTTTTACTGCATCAATGTAACCACCGTCTGACTGAGCTAGTAATATTTAGTAGAGGGATCGTTTTGGGGTAACCACTGCGTTTTAGGGCATGAAAAGTATCATATCACACGAGAGAGCATCGATATGATATTATTCAGATGGAAACAAAATAATATTATTCAAGGTCAAACTAATTGGTTGGTGATTCAGAGAGTTAGACTGTACCAGCAGAAAATCATCACATAATCGTATATCCAAATCCAAACAAGTTGTTTTACAGATTCGATCTTTTCATTTCATTTGATCTCTGCAGCAGCAGTACGGCATGGGACATTTTTATCTAATTCAGATTTCAGCTGATTTGTCATATATCATTTTAAAGGCGACATGACTGGATGAATTTTCTTATTTTTAGCGAGAGAGAGAGAGAGAGAGAGAGAGAGAGAGAGAGAGAGAGAGAGAGAGAGAGAGAGATAGAGAGAGACACGCATATATCCCATATTATGTGCTGCTATTAAATAGCTAGGCTACTCAGTAGGTGCTAATTATAATATCCAGCTCACGTTCTGAGGGGTGGACAGGTATCTCACTGTAATTTAGCTCAAACAACCCCCAACTATCTATCTCTCTCTCTCTCTCTCGCTTTCTATCTCTCGCTCTCTCTCTCAGACACGGAAACAACTCTCTCTCCCTTCTTTCAGCTACTAATTCTATACTACTAAGTAGCAGCGAGAATTAAGAACCCCTATAAAGTATGGAGAATGTTGTGAAAAGGCTGTTATTACAGAAGCTTGTCATGAATTATGTTGAAACTATGTAGTGAGTTTATTAGATCATATGCCATAATTAAATGTGATGCCGTGGGAAGTTTGTTGTGACGTGTGTGGCGCCTACTAGATCGAAACTTAAAATGGGCGAGAGATGGGCGAGAGAGAGAGAGAGAGAGAGGGCGCTATCGATATGTCAAAGCCTTAAAAGGTTGCATGGTATAAAATCAGTTAGTTAACTAACCAATCAAAGATTTTATTGATCGAGAGTCTGGCTGGCACCAATGATACATTTACTGATCTCAATATTTTAAACCCTTCAAACTTATTGGGAATTCATGGAAATCATTTCCAACACACAGCTTACTGGTATACTTGGTGGTGATTTGGTGCGGCGTTTGCGGCGGTCCATGGATGCAAACACGGGCTGCAAGAGTAAGAATGTTGATCGCGTCGTGTCTACTGTTGGTTCGGTCATGCTAGAGATCACTCTCTCTCGGGACTGGTGGGTATCCCATGATCTGGAGGGTTCTGGAACAGGCCCCATTGTGCTACCCCCCTCGTTTGATAGGGGTTCATGGTCTTGTACCACCCTACTGTCAGTGGACTGCTGTGAACTTTCCTGTGACATCTCTGACAGAATGGGAGACGAGTATTCATAGTGCCAGGCATGCCTCTTTACACCTGCACCTCTAATTGATCTCCTGTATGGTGCCAGATTACTCGATCGAGCGACCCGAATACCGCGGTCTAGAGACCCTCCTACTAGAGGTTTAGGCCGGTCACCCCGATCACGAGGCTGCTCTAGAGTTCTCCATTGACGGGACGGGTTCATCTTTACAGGCGGTTTTGGTGGTACAACTGGCCTCCTCCCTCGGACTAACGATGCATTGTTTGATGAAGGAGCACCATGAGTCTTAATTCGTCTAGATCGTGAGATAGAGGATATGCTACGGCGGCGAGTGTTTGTTGAGAAAACATCTTCATCACCAGATACTTCAACACCATCAGCAAAGAATGGGGCCTCATCAGTAGGGTCAGTATTACTGCTCCTCCTTCGAGCCTTCTGAATGAGAGCTTTAGCTTTCCGCATTCGAACAACAGTAACAAGAAAAACACGAGTTGTAACAGTAACAAGAAACACGAGTTGTAACGTGTCAACAGTAACACGAGTTGTAACAGTAACAAGAAACACGAGTTGTAACGTGTCAACAGTAACAAGAAACATGAGTTGTAATGCAGTAAACAATGATACTCAGAGACAACATTGATCAATATATAGAGCTGATGGTAAAGTGAAGAAGGAAACATGTAGGCTATAAGAAGAAGAGAGAGGAAAGTGCAGCTACTTCAGAACGGATCTGATAGAACATTGTCGATGAGCACTTTACACGGTTGTCGGTATGACCGACACGCATTTAATGACCCGGATATAAGACGATTCACACTACAGAGTATCGCTATAGAAGACATGCAGGCTTCTCTGTGAGACATGGTAGTTCACGGGGTCTGACAGGGTGTATAGATCATACGCGTGCACGAAACAATTCAATTTGTCAACCAACTCCCATTCTCTCTCTCTCCCTCTGACGCGCGAAGACAACATGAACAACTTTTCCCGACAGCAAACTGCAGAGAATTAGCTATTGTGTATGAGAGTTTGGGCCACTTCTGCGTCCTTTAGTAGGCCAGCCCCTCGGCACGACATGTGATGTCACACATGTTACTACTTAGGAACCGACCGAATCAGGAAATACTGGTCCCTGATTGGCTGATAACCAGTCACGTGACCTAAATAACGAGTCCTGATTGGTTGTTTACTCGGCACGACATGTGATGTCACTCATGTTACTATACTTAAGATCAGCTAATGGGAAAAACTAGGATTGTCGATGATAGCATGTTTCTCAAGCTGGTCAGCAAAAAGTAATATCTATCTTTGTTGGACAGAGAGGGACAGAGAGAGAGAGGGAGGGAGAGAGAGAGAGAGAGAGATAGATAGAGAGAGAGAGAGAGAGAGAGAGAGAGAGAGAGGGAGATCACAGCATGCTTTATCAAAATCAACAATGGACCTGACTATAACATGGCTGGCCACCAAAGGTCTCACTCTAAAGGCTCTTTTCACCGTTTAAATCACGATATCGTGTGGTGGTGAGCGGGGTGGTGACTAAACAATAACACCAATCACACCAATCACACCAATCACACACTATACCTGGCAATTTGTAAGGGAGGCAAGCAGGTAAACTACTTTCTTGATTCTCAAGCATAACTTCAAGGCGGAAGGCAATGTAAAACAAATCAATTTGTCCAAAGAGTAGTAGGGAGGGGCAAAGCAGGAGCTGAAGACAGGAGCTCAATCTCCGAGACTATCAAGTAATTCCAACAAAGATATCACACACAACATAGTATGGTCATATAGCCAGCTGATTAAAGCCGGGGTAGGGGGCTACCTTCAACACACCCATGATCATGATCTTGGGACTTGGGTGACAGTTGTGGTTTACTGTGTGTGGTATACAAGATTGGGTGACAGTGATTGAGTGACAGAGTTGTTTGAGAACGAAACACCAATTAACCGTAGTTCACACACTGTCCGCTAACGAGGTACGGCCGCAAGATATGGGTGACCTTGCTAGAAAACACCCGATATATCTGATATCCGAGTAGTTAATACACACAGCTTAGTATTCTCAAACTGACACGATCCTCTCTCAGTTCTACAGCTATAGTGATGATCTCTAGCAGATGGTACTGAAAACCACACGTCCTTGATAACGCTGATAAGGTACAAATCAAGGTAACCTAATCAGCAAAGATTTCTAGCACAAAACATGGATAAAAATCCGATACCTAGACAAATGTCAAATATTGGAAACCATGTGTGCCACACACGTCTAGCCCCTACATTCCAGAGAGAGAGAGAGAGGAATTTGTTTATGAAGGAGCAGCATTTTGTGACGTCACACCAGAATATTCCATGTTGAATATTTGTGAATATGACAGGGGAGGACGGTGTGTTTGTGTCAAAGATAATAGCTCACTGAGAAGTTGAACAAGAGAAATAGGGATTTGTAGGGCCAGTTCACCATGCACTAGGGCAGGTTTCACCCCTTTACACACAAAGCTGTGATGACCAATCAGAGCGCTCCATTTCATACCACGTGACAGCCGTCCACCAATCAGAGCGCTTCAATCAAGATGCTTACTAAACGCAAAGAGTTATAGGGGACAAGCTGCGGTTAACCATGTACAATAGTACACGGATTCGTGTGCGGCCTTCAATGTGAGAGATAGAGAGATAGATAGAGAGATAGAGAGAGGCCCATGGTTCTGTGTCTATGTGGCAGTATGCCCGAGACTGATGACCTGTTGAAGAATGGTCAGGTTCAAATATCCAACGAAACAGAGAAAGTTGAAAACGTGTTATGTTCTATTAACCGGGGTGCCGGGATACATTGTATAGCTCACACTGCAGATAAAGGGAGACAGGGTCGATCAATAAAAGGTCTAGAAGTCTAGAAGGACAACTGTACAAATGCAGGGCATCAGCTGATTGAAATGCAAATGCATTCGGGGCCGGGGAAGGGCACCAGATGATTGAACTACTACCTAACAAGTATCTTACAGAGACGTGTCGTGTGTGTGCAGAGAAACTCAAAACATCATATCATATGAGAAGCACTCACACAGTGGACATGTGAAACTCATCTCGATCATTCCCACATGCAGTTAACACACACACATAGAAGCCAGATGGAAAGAGAATTGGGAGTATAATAGTAAGACGCATGAATTGGCGTCAAGTCACGTGGTACTATTAATGGCCTTTTGACAGCTGGAATGAACTGCTTGGAGGGTAGATAGAGGGAAGTATAGCTATGGGCCGTGTACCATGTGAAAATTAATTAGACATTCTATCAATGGTTTCTCTCTCCCCTCTCTCTCTTTTCTCTCCCCCATCTCTGTGCATGATGACAGTTTAAGTGATTGACTGAATGACCGGGTAGGGCCTATACAGCTAATAGAAGCTGGAGCTTTGTCGGTTTCTTTATACGCCCTGGTGAAAAGCTGCCGTGGAAAGTAGGGACTTTTGGGAAAGAGGAACATTTCAGTCATTCAGAAAGCAAGAAAATGGAACAGGAACATGCCTGAGTTACTACGTGATAAGAAACGTATAGATCATGCATATATTGTATTCAGCTAGCGAAGTAGAGAAAAGAGAAGATGGTAGTACACAAATTAAACCAATTCATCGAGAGGGAGAGAGAGATAGAGAGGGGGAGGAGAAGATATCAGGACTCTCCCGGAAAAAGTTGAGAGGAGGAGGGTGGTACTCTTGTGTACACAAGAGGGGGGGGGGCCGCAAGAGGGGGGGGGGGGGCAGCAAGGGATCACCTGCATACATACAACCATGGAACTAAAACAACTACTTGTTCACTTCCCACCAACAGCTCTCAATCCCCGATTCTATCTGTGAACTAAAACAACTATATGTGGTAGGAAGTGGGGCGGTAAAAAGGTAGCAGTGACAATTATAGACTAGGCCTGGTACTACCAATTCATGTGCAGGTTCTGGCCAAACATTACCAGCATTTCACAGAACATTGAAACGTGATCAGAGCGAGCCATTAAAGAGGAAACATGAGTGGTCAAACAGTGCAGTGATATCAATTGCACTTTTGTTTTAAACGCAGTGTTAATACATTGTATGGACCATGCATGGGCCTCTCACTTAATACCTTTCAACTTCTCGGTCTAGCTGGGTCAAAAAGAGAACTTATTTGAACCGCCAAAACATGCAACTCAGGGGAGCAGCAGGCAATCACAGAATGTTGAATAGCGGCCAAGGGTTGTCCTTCCCTCTCCCTCTCATTCTCTACTTGGAGAGTCTCAAACATGAAATCACCATAAACCAAACTATACCGCGCTGGGGTTAAGTAAAAAAGGGTTTTAAAAGAAAGAAGAGAGAGAAAGAGAAAGAAGAGAAAGAGAAAGAAAAGAGGAATAGAGAGAAAATATTTTTTTTTTCATACCGGACTGAAAGACCTACAGCCCCACCCACGTGGTATGGAATAAAATCCGCCGGTGCCACCACATTGCAGACGGGACCATGGATAATGACACGTGATTCCATCCCCCAATCCCCGGGTTGGCCACCCCCTCTCGGCGTTTTTTGCTAAAAACTGGATTATTCCTTGATTATTCCTGTTTAATAACAACTTTAGTTCGGGTTGAGCGTTTGCATGATTTTGTTTAAATTTAATGACAGTACTACCACAAAAATAATATACTACTACATACTACTATAGTAAACTATTTAAATTTTCTTACTAAAAAGATGAAAAAACGATCTTAACCACAAAAAGAAGAAAGGCGATAAGAAGGATACATTTTCGCAATCTCTATTTGCCAAAAAATTTTTTTTCCAGACAACTGCACCTAAGAAATCATGCAGGCCATAAGGGTGTCATATATAAAACCAAGCTGGGAGCAAGTTACAAAACCACTAAGCTATAACATGATCTGACAAAGGAAATGTGATCCTATAACGGAATATGACTTATCTGAGCACTCTTATCAAGCTACAGCAGTACTGGTTATTGGGCTTCCGGAACTTTCTTTCTCTCTCTAATTCTATTGTATCTTTCTCTCTGAATCTCTCTCCAACTTTATTGTATTTTTTCCCTGCCCGGGTGATTGCCGAAGGCAATCCCCGGGAAGTTTTTGCACCACGTTAAAAAATCATAAGGGTTAAAACAACAGATCGGTAGTTAACAAAATGTCCGTCCCCTCCGTCTGGCCCCTTTACGGCCCGCGCACATAAAACCGTCCCTTTTTGAAAGCGTCCCGCAAAGTATTAACAAAAGGACGGTGGCGCGCGCTCAAGATTTCGCGCGCGGCGCTCTTTGCAGCTATTTTAACACCCTCCCCTTTTCCCATGGCCCGCTACTTGATACTAGCGCCGAATGGTTTTCCCTTTTTAACAAACTGATCGAAATTAAAAGCTCCCGTTTATGGTGCTGCGGAAGTGGAAAATTTTCCCCTCGCTTAGTGTCACATAACATTGTAAATTGCGTGGGGACGACGATCAGATCACATTGCATGGGATCATCTATTTGGGGGGCGCTTAAGGATCTCATCCGGGTGCTTTCAGTGAATGTGATCGGTTTTTTGTTTCGTTTGGGAGGGGAAAAACCAATTTTTGAAACATAATGCAATAATAATTCTTGTTCTCTCTGAATCTCTCTCTCTCCAATTCGTTTCCCTAACTCTCTCTCTTCTTCTAATCGCCAAACGACAAATGGCAACTTGCAAAGAACTAGACATGCTAGGTGAAGTCGACTGGGGTCTGGGAGGTTGTACGGCAAATTGTAAGCTGGCGAGTGATAAGAGAACCTAACATATACCCCAAAAACATTATTTACAAACCTCTCCAAAACGCAAATGATTTTCCGTTACCATGCAACATTGGTGTGTTGGTAAATCTCCATAGTTGTCCAAAGTTTCCAACCTTACTTGGAGGTGGGGGGGGGGGGGGGGTTGGGGGGGGGTTAATTTGGGGGCACGG
>CM035353.1:1268309-1322053 GCA_020137815.1 Hormiphora californensis | reverse complement strand
CCGGGCATACCCGGGGGGGGTAAAACCAGGAAGCTCAACGCCTGGAGCAGCTCACACACCACTCCAAGGCAACAGAGCTGCCCTCCTTGGGTGGTGTGTTTTGCTCTCTTCCCTTCCTCTAATCCGCTCAGGGACTCCTCTCTTCTCTGACAAGAGATACCTCCGACCGGTCTTGTCACCAGCTCCCCAAGTAGTGCATTGGGCCCAAGTAGTCTGGCTTCAAACGGTCCTTTATGTCCCCCAGCAAAAGACCAGGCTGGAGGACATCTATTCTCAACTGGCCCCTATACCTTCTGCCCACCTAGCCCCTGGACAGATACATAAGGTCTAACAAGCTAGGTCGAAACAGGTCCCACCTGCATACACATACACCTATTCTTCCAGACAAGATAGGTGCTCCTAACCAACTTCTACCTGTCTGGTGGTTTAATCTTAACAACAGAAACCGGCCAAACCAAGAACAGTAATACACCAAAACCCTCTCACACTCAACAACCCTTCTAAGTCCGCAAATAAACCCAAAAACTCCCTCAGTATAACTTTGTGCCAGATGCCAACGATAAACATGATAAGGAGCTCTCGCCTCAACAACAAACAAAACAGGTAACTGCAAAAAAGAAGGGAGACAGGGCACCTCTTGCGACAAGCGGGGCCACTCAATGTCACCTAACCCCGCACCGACTGCAGGAGGGCGCGGGGCCTCCACACAGATCAAAATAAATCAACCCAGCATCTAATGTGTGAACATTTACCGCGCGCGCTGGTATAAAAGCTGTGAGAATCTCATGAAATCTCATTTACAAATCAGTTGCATCCTTTGCGTGATCTCCTCCACATCCAGTTAACACTTCAATCTGCCTACCTAAAAAATCTTTAAAAATTCATACCTAGCCCGATTTTGTTTAAACGGATCATAGTAATGCTTACCCCTAAAATATCTAATCTGTCCATCTGACACCAGCAACTGCCCCCCTAATTGATAAATCTTAGGTGCCTGATTAAACGAGAGCTCTTCTCACCCATCTCTAAACGAATACTGCACTGCCCAAACTACCTCAATTGCCCCTAGTAATGCCCACCCCCACAGTTACTCCCCATTAATAGATCGTTTTGACAACTTCTAAACACCCATGGCCTAGTAAGATTAATCACAATCTCTAAAACCTAGCCCAATTTAACAAGGAGAACTCACGTTGTACCAACTACTAACAAATCTCCTCCATCCCATAGGACTAGCTATGCCGCCAAAATTCAGCAAACCGCAGCAGCCCCCAAGGAAAAGAGCAACAGCTACCGCGGTGGCTAGGATGAAGCAGGCGAGAGACTCGTAAGTAGAACATAAATGGAACCCTGTATTAACTAACAACTCCTCAACACTTAGTGACAACGTACCCCCTCCTCAAACCACAAAACTAACACCAATCCCCTACCCCTCCTCCAGAACACACTCCAAGGGAGGCTGCGTCTTCCTCTGCACCCTGACACGAATGACGCTACAGGAGTCCCAAAGAATAGCAGTAGACCTGAGCACTCACACCGACCTGCCAATTGACTGTGTCCTTACCCCATCAGAGACAGCAGGAGCCATTTTCTTCACGGGAGGAATACCGCCAACCCTACCAGGTACAGCACAAGTTAGAAAAACACCAAATATCGAGTAAACAGTTCCATGTCAATAATCAGACAGAAGCTAACACCAACTACTCCCACAGGTTTCAAGGTAATCCGATTCAAAGAAACAGAGGCATACTGCGAAATAAGGGTGGATCCACTACCCGACAAGATGACCGCCACAGAGGAGGCGTTAACAAATTTCGGGAGACTAACTGTGGGAAAAATGTTTATTGCGAGCGGAAAGCAAAACGAAGTAGAGGCACTAATCCCAGCAAGAGTCCAAACCAGGGCAACTTTCTTAACGTACAAGATACCCCATGTACCGACCATAAAACCCTCCCCAGAGTCCCTGAACGTTGGTATGTTTAGGATCAGAGAATTATGTTTCTACCAAAACGAACCAAACATGTAAAGACTCCCCCCCCCCCCTAACGGACTCTCATTCCTGCCCCGAGTTACCCTATTTATGAAATTTCGTATTTAACAATCAGGACTAGCTATATTTATTCTTTAAATCAAGTCACCAGGACTACGTGTGTGTATTTTTTTTTTGTGCCAATATAAGAATGACCAAGCAAGGGTCATCAAGACCTTACTGCTCTAGTTGCAAAATGATAAGAGAAGTCGTGTTCTAACGGTACACTCTTGTTTTAAATGGTACTAGAGTACAAAGGTATGATTGTAGTGAGTTATCTTCTGAAGAGGCATCCATCTTTATAAAACTTTTTTTAAGAATCTTATTAAAATATTTAACAATGAGATGTAATTCATCACTGTTTCACCTCTATAAAACACTGTCTTTCAATTTGACCCCAAAAACCTGACCTCCAACTCGAAAACTCTAAGATAGGTCACAAACCCCCAAGAACGAGGTGTAATACGCGCAAAAACCAAACGCGCGATTAACTATTTTCAACTGCGCGCCACCCCGTCCAAAAAAAAAAAAAAAAAAATCAAAAAAATTTTTTTCTCTTCACACTTTTCGCCGACGCGACTCTCTGCCTTGGAATGCGCTGCAGCCCCCTGACGCGCGCCCCCCCTGCAACGTATGCAAACTCTCCGACAAAATTCCCGAGAAAGTAAAGTCCGACATCGCAACATAACATCGCTCACCTTCAAAAGCAAACCCTCTCCTAACAGCTTATGACCATGAAACCGCAATAAAATCCAACTAACTCCAACATACAGCCATCAATGGGGAGAAGAAGGCGAAACCACAAGAAACAGATAAACGAGACAGCCAACCAGCCAGAATCAGATACTCTTGTATGCAATCAGCATTGCAACACATGGGAAGAACAACAGCAACAGCAGTCTCCCAAGTCAACCCTCGACCACCCTACCCCAAACTGTAGCGCAGCTACAAACCGCCCCTCAGCAAAAGCCCAGGCTGAAGGCGGTCAAATCTCAACTGGCCCAATAGTAGTCCTCAGGACTACTCAAACCGGGAGCCTAGCTCCCACCGACTCTCGGCAGAATTCCCACGCCGAGGTCGGGATAAACTCAAGGGGTAATTCCGTAGCCCAACAGGGAGTAACTACACAAACCAGTAGCCTCGCTACTACCTACGCCTCTGCAAAAGTCCATGAGAAGCGTAGGAGATTCCCAAATGGCGTTTCCTCCCCAAACGATGATGGTAACAAACCATCATCAACCTTCGCTACCAACAAACAAACATCCACAAAAACCCAACCAACAAACAGATCAAACGCCTTCCTCACTAACATTATCCACCAAAACCTCCACAACGAGCTCGGAGCAACAAGAGACATAATGGACGACCTGAAGCTAAATACCATATTAGCCCTCCAGGAACCATACACAGGCGACAAAAAATCTCACAAGCCAAAATCCCTACCAAGAGGTGCTATATGCTACTCCAAAAGAGGATGTAAACCAAAAGCCTGCATAATCACACATATGGAACTAAGCAAAAACATCGTCCAGCTCGACGGCCTCTCTAATGAAGAGATAGTCAGCATAAGATATAAATTTGCCGACGACAAACCGATAATAATCACATCGATATATCTCCCGCCTGACGGAGGAAAATCTAAGCCATCAACAGATACAGCAACCAAACTAGATAACACTGCAAAGCTAGTAGAAGAAAAAGAGTGGTATTGGATTATCGTCGGAGATTTTAACGGCCGCCACACGCTATGGCATGACAGAATCACAAACGCCAGAGGAAAAGATGTTGAAAATTTCATAAGAAACAACCAACTATACATCGAAAACAAGGGAGACAAGCCAACCTACAACTGTACAACAGGGAAATCTATAATCGACCTCACACTAACCAACCACAAGGCACACGGTCTAGTCAAAGAGTGGGAAATGAAAGAAACAGATCTATCCGACCACGAAAAACTAATATGCAAACTAAACCTTGGAAACGTATCAGTAACCAGAACAAAACTTCCGAAAAACACGGACAAAGAACAATACGCGCTAGTCCTACAGAACAAACTTGCAACAATAACGTACAAATTAAACACCTACAACAAAGCAACAACCAAAAAAAAACTAGAGGGTCACTACGGAATCATTGCCAAGGCAATTATAGAAGCCTTCAATGAAACTACTCCAGACACTGTAACCACACACTTCAGACGGTCATGCTGGAGCCCGGAAGCGACCAAACTAAAAGAAGAAATAAAACAACTAAAGAAAATGAAAAACAAAACGACGGAAATCAGACACCAGATCAGCAGACTCAAAGGCAACCTCAAAAATGAAATACTCGACGAAGAAGAAAGGAGATGGAAAGAAGAAGCCTCCAACATAACAACAAACAAAGAAGCGGCCAAACGATGCAAATATGGTAATAAAGCAGCAGAACGACTGGCCGACATAAACAACGAAGGCACACTAACCTCCGAACCTCAAGAAGTCCTCAAAACAATGGGAAGGACACATGTCCCAAGGGAAGAAAGGAAAAAGAACCACCCCCAAACCAAAACCACAAAAGTCAAAGCAGAAGAGATTATCACTGATAAATTCCTAGAAAAAGCAATGAAAGCTCTCAAAAAGGCGAAAAGCCCAGGACCAGACGATATAAGAAATGAAATGATCACAATGGGATGGAACCTTCTAAAACAGCCGCTTAAAGACATTATGCAACAATCACTACAATACAACCATATCCCGGAGGCATGGTCCATGTGCAAGGGGATCATCATCGCAAAACCCGGTAAAAAAGATTACACACAAGCGAAGAGCTACCGCATCATAAGCCTAACATCCCACGTACTAAAACTTATGGAACGGACAATTCTCATCTATCTCCAGGAAGAAAGGAACATAAACGCTAAACTCTTCAAAAACCAACATGGATTTATAAGTGGGAAATCCACAATTACGGCAGCAAACGAACTATCAAACAAAATAGAAGACTCAATGGCAAACAGTCAGTATGCTCTAGGAGCTTTTCTCGACATCGAAGGAGCTTTCGACCGGGTACATTTCCATGCGTTAGAAAAAGGACTAGACGACTCAGATATACCGGAAATAATTTGCAACTGGATCTCAACATGTCTCAGAAACAGATACATAATTCTCTCTCATGGTGGTGAAAGAATTACATGGAAAATAGAGAGAGGCATTCCTCAAGGAGGCATACTATCTCCTCTCCTATGGAACCTTTGCATAGAATCACTCCTAAAAATACCCAAAATAAGGAAAAACGCAATCATCATATACGCAGATGACATAGCAATTATCATCACAGGTTTAGACCTGAAATACACAATGAAAAACTTCGTAGAAAATCAAATCGACATCATAAAGAAATGGGCAATAGGACAAGTAGTAGAGTCGATAACTACATCGACCTCTCCCAATTGTTCCAGTTTTTGTCACATCTGTTTGGAGCCTCGACACGACCTCTAAACAGGTGTTACTTTTTCACAAACTGTTTTCATCTTGGTGTAATCAGCAGTTGAAATGTTGCTGATCATAACAAAAACCTAACTATTTTTTTTCAACTTGGGGTAAAACCATGGGTGTCAAAAGTTAGCTCTAAGTCCCCTGAGTAACCATCCGGAGACTCTAAGAGATATTTCAAGCCGTTCTCCTGTAATCATTTTCCCGGTAGAGCACATATTTGAGTATGGGCGTACGTGCAATTGCCTACAACCTCAACTTTAATGTATAACGTTAATGTGCGTCTCTCTCTTTTCTCCCCCTTGAGAAAGAGTTATCTCGCGCGGCGCAACCGCACGTGCGGTTTTTCCAGAGAGAGTGAGAGACATACAATAACATGTAAACAGCCTGCCAGCGCTCACGTACGTCCGCATTGTGTTTTTCTCTTTACCGGGATTAATGATTACGGGAGAACGGCTTGAAATATCTCTTAGAGTCTCCGGATGGTTACTCAGGGGACTTAGAGCTAACTTTTGACACCCATGGTTTTACCCCAAGTTGAAAAAAAATAGTTAGGTTTTTGTTGTGATCAGCAACATTTCAACTGCTGATTACACCAAGATGAAAACAGTTTGTGAAAAAGTAACACCTGTTTAGAGGTCGTGTCGAGGCTCCAAACAGATGTGACAAAAACTGGAACAATTGGGAGAGGTCGATGTAGTTATCGACTCTACTAAAGGCCTAAAACTTAGCGAAACCAAAACCAACATAGTAGTATTCCACAACCCCACCCAAAAACACAAACTCAAAAAAATAACAGTACAAGGAACAGACTATCCTATCAAAACAGAAGCTACTTACCTAGGAGTCATACTAGACTCACACCTAAGCTACAAAAAACACGTCAACACAAAAATAGCAGCGATGAAAGCTATCGCAGGACCACTAAGAAGAAACTTCGCCCAGCACTGGGGAATGAACATTGCTAAAGCACGATTCATACACAATCAGCTAATCATGCCCCAGCTCACATATGCGGCAACATTATGGGGACATCGATTACTAAACAACAAAGCATTATACGAAAAAGTCCAAGCTGCCCAAAACCATGCGCTAAGAATCATTACAGGTGCACACAGCAAAACTCAACCCATAGTAATGCACACCTTGGCAGGGACAGCCCCAGCAGATAACCACATCATAAAGACTCTAGTAGCAGAATTTCTCCACCTATTAACAAACAACAGATGGCTCCCCGATCAGAACCATGGAAAGAGAGCCTTCCCTACCCACGCGAAAGAGATGACAAAACTACTACAAGAGATAGGAATAACCACAGGAAATATAGACAACTCAGCTCCAGTCCCAATTAACGTGATCCAAGGAATCTCTTACCCCCAATGGAAAGAAATAGTGGCATACACCGATGGATCAGTAATCAAAACCAAAAAACCTTACAAGCAAATTACGGGAGCAGGCGCAGCAATATACTTCCCCGAAGAGGTATGCGAACTCAAATATCCCCTGGCACCAGAAAACACTATTAACCAAGCCGAACTCAAGGCTATCGAAATAGTAGCCGACCACCTCCTCAACAAAAATATTACCAATCATAACATAATAATTAAGTCAGACTCCCAAACAACGATAAACAGAATTTTTGGGAAGTTAAGTTGTTCCAAACAACTAACCAGAACAATATCAAAATTACACGAACTCCAAAGATTAAACACATTAACAATAGAAAAAGTCAAAGCCCACGCCAACATCGCAGGAAATGAAAAAGCAGACAAACTGGCAAAAGAAGCAGCGGCAGCGAGCCCAAGTACTCAAAATGACATAGGATTAAATACCTCCCAGATCAAAAACAAGATCAAAGAATATCTAAAAACAAGAAATACGACGAACCTGATAAACAAGAAATACAACAGATTCACAACCGCCATAGTAACAGAGCTAATACAAAATCCCATAAAGGTCACTGATAAAAGACTGCTCAGAGAACTAACACTAGCAATCTCGGGCCAAAACAACCTCGCGGCCTCCCAACATCACCAAGATTCAAAAATTAACCCAAAATGCGACCTCTGCAACGCGAAAGAGAACTCAGAACATGTCATCATATATTGCCCCAGACTTGATGAGGTTAGATACAGACTAAACTACCAAAATGTAGTTGAGGAAATCTATGGAGACGAGAACCTTGACTGGAACAAATTCACCCAATTAATACACAAAAGCAAACTGTTCAGATAACCCTCCATAATAACCCTCCATATTTCAAACCACCATCCCACACTATACAACAAATTTCTATGAGTGACGCACATAGATACCGAAACCTCTAAACTTTCTACACGCCAGAGTTCCGTTTTGGGAAGGAACCTGCCCTAATTACCCCATGAACGGCCGGACGCTGCATCTGCATCATGAACAAAAAGTGATGTTCCATGAACCCCCATGGAGTACTGATTACAAATCAGAGGTTGGCAGCGCAAAATCTATAAAGGTGCCATAGTCAATGGAGCGTCCGAATTGTCCTAGCCAAGGCCACATCGAAAACGACCAATGCTGAGATACCACTCACCAGAGGTCGCTGAAGATATCCGAGACTGGCACAATGTGAAAACAGTGCTGGTGCGGCCCTCTTCATGAGACCTGTCAAGACAGTTATGGGAGACGATTCCACCCTTATCTCTAAATCCATAGACATAAGACGGAGGAAGAATACTCTCCCGGGGGAAAGAGGAAACTCTGGAACCTGAGCTCCGTCCATCTCGGGCGTGAGGAACTGGCTGCCGGACGGGATAAAATCTCAAGTAGAGGACCGGAAGCGGAGGCGCTTACAACAACAACAACAACACTACACAGCAAGTATACACAAGTGTGCAGGGGTAATCCGTGTGGTGCAGTGAAACAACAGTACTACGCCAGCCGCTACAAAACATTAGACAGGATGCGGAGGCTGGAGAGAGGAAGGGGGCGGAGAGGGGGGCAGAGAGAGGGGGGGCCGGAGAGGGGGTTGGAGAGAGGAGAGAGGGGGCTGGAGAGAGAGAGGGAGAAAAGGAGCCGTGTCTATTACATCCCTTAGTAGTAGGAAGATTACTACTGTAACTGTAACAGTCACCTACCGTTTATTGGGAGAGGGGATGTCTAATTAATAACGAGGAGGACAGCAGCGGAGGAATATGACAGTACAAGATCATATACAGGGTGGCTGCAGCAGGATCTCATTCCTTCAAGAGCAAATCTTACTGGGAAAAACATCACACTAATGCAGTTGTCCCTGCACGCACAAGTGTGTAGGACTGTCGTGGGAAAATATCCGGCGAGATGGGGAAGGTGAGAGAAAGAGAGATAGAGAGAAAGAGAGAGAGAGATATAAGAGTGTTATGCATACCTGCAACGGCCAACACCCAATCAAATGCGGAAAAGCCACACATTTGGTCTGGAATTAGATAGGGAATCATGCGCAACATGAATGAGGAGTGAACTATGGGGGCAACGATGAATTGTGAATGAGAAAGTCGAATAAAAGCGATCACCAGATACCCTCCCTGATTGCCTCAAGACTCGATCACAGCTTGTATAACGTGTGTATTGTATTTGTCTGTCCGCGTGATAGGGTCCACACATGGCACAAAGATTGGGGTGTCATGTGATGGTGGTGGTTAGACATGTCGGCACCGGTAATTGTGGTAATACATCCCAGTCATATAGCTTCAAACAAAACGTCACATATCAACAAGGCCAAGTCCTGGACCACCCAGAAAGCAACAAGACCAGTGAGCTTTTGCGGAGGGGTAATTTCACTACCAGGTGATCCTGGGCCTCCCAGAAAACAAAGTATATGATCAGAGTAGCACTGCAAAGATTGGATTGCCGGGTTGTATCATGGTGGTGGTGGGCCCCATTATATGGTGCAGTAATTACAGCTGGGGAAACTACAGCTGTACTACAGGGTAATTATCTGCTGGGGAAACTAATACCACACACACACAAGCTGGACAAAAGAAGCAATTGTACGGGGAGTGGGGTATAACTGCTGGTGTGCGGAAGTACAGTACACATGAAATACAGATTGGTCACGTGACATGATGCACGTGACATGGTACGTGTTTCCATGGTAACAAAAGAGGACAAGGTGTCCCAACCACTAGAGGCATCATTAAACTAGGTAATATGTGAGGTGCACCTTCCAGAGAGCTATCTCTCTCTCTCTCTTACTTCCTACAATAGCGGCCCTGTCAAACTAAGCAGGGAGATGGGGGAGAGAGATGGGGGAGAGAGAGAGAGAGAGAGAGAGAGAGAGAGAGAGAGAGAGAGAGAGAGAGAGAGAGAGAGAGAAAGAGAGAGAGAGAGAGAAAGAGAGAGAGAGAGAGAGAGAGAAAGAGAGAGAGGGGGGGGGGAGAGGTGTACTTCCGTATTAAACTACTTCAGAGGGAGAGATTTATTAGCTCAGAGGTACAAAGAGAACAAATTAAGACGGAATTTGGGTTGAAACTTCGTGGGGTAGTGTGAATTCAAAAAGGGGGGGGGGGTGTGAATTCATAGGTAGAGGGGTTGGGTAGCCGGGGGTGGTGTAACATGTGGGGGGGGGGCAGGAATCTGCAACAAAATACAACACTTTTAAAAGCAGCCTTTAAAAGCAGCCGATACAAGCTGTATTACAACTACAACAGCTATCCCACGGTAGGAGCTGCATCCTAGTTAAGCGTCATCACACACACACACACACACACATCTAGTTGTGTGGGAGGGAAATAATGAGTGGGAGTGGCTGATTATCAACAATCAGAGAGAGATTCAAAATATCTGAACAAGATATATCCCGGCTGGATAGCAAATAAACGAAACATCTAACGTAACAACTCTAGCTGTATGATCGAGAGATGAAGAACAGACTACTAGACAGTAGACCTAGATCTAAGTGTTGAATACAATAGAACAAAAGGAGCCAACAAGAGTCCTCTTTGTCCCTTGAAGATACAACGTATGAGATGCACTCCTTCCCTCTAGATACAACGTATGAGATGCACTCCTTCCCTCTAGATACAACGTATGAGATGCACTCCTTGCCTCTATACACAAAATTCCAAAGTGACAGCTCAAGCTACTGTGACAAATTGGCCCAAAAACCAATAACCGTCTCCAGAGGGTGACGCTATCTTTTAGGCAATTTTCCCAAAAATATAGAAAAAAGAGAACTCTAATTTTAAGCCGCGGGAAAACCCAATGTTATTATAAACATTTGATCTCGTTCCGGATATGATTTAAAAGCTTGCAAACAAAAATTATAATTCTAATAATTACTTTTTCACGTTCGGGTATTTTACCCTTTTTTTTTCGTCCATGTGGTTTATTTCGGAAAAAAGGTCTTTGGGTTTTCCCAAGAAAAAGTGGGGAAAAAAAAGGGGAGAAGAGGAAAAGAAGAGAGAAGAGAAGGGGAAGGAAGAGAGAGAGAAAGGCGGGGGAAAAAAAAGGAAAAAAAGAAGGGGTTTTTTTTTTTAACTTTCTTTCTTCTGGTCCCTCTTCCCCCCTTTTTTCTTTTCTCTCCTCTCCCCTCCCGCTTGGGGGAAATGATCGACCAAGGAAAATATAGGTTTCTTTTCCCCCCCCTCCTCTCTCCTCTCCCCTCTCTCATCCTTTTCCCCTTCCAAAACGTTTTCATATGCGTACTTTGGGGGGTGGGGCAAAGGAGACTCAAATTTCCCCCTTTTTAATGGCCCCCTTTTTTGGGGGGGGGGGAGAGGAAGGAAAGAGAAGGGGAAAAAAAAGGAGAGGGAAGAGAAAGGGGGGGAGAGAAAAAGAAAAAAGAAGAAGGGGAAAGGGGGGAAAAAAAAATTTTTTTTTTTTTAAAATTTCCCCCCCGTAAGGGGGAGTTTTTTTTTTGGGGTTTTTTTTTTTGGGGGGGGGGGGGTTTTTTTTTTTTTTTGGGGGGGGTTTTTTTGGGGGGGGGGGGGGGGGGGTTTTTTTTTGGGGGGGCCCCCCCCCCCCCCTTTTTTTTTTTTTTTTTTTTTGGGTTTTTTTTTTGGTTTTTCCCCCCCCCCCCCCTTTTCCCCCCCCGCTGTCCCCGGGGTTTGGGGGGTTCCCCAGAGAGAGAAGAGAGAGAAGAAGTGAGAGAGACAGAGAAGAGAGAGAGAGAGAAAAGAGATAGCCAGAGACAGTAAGAGACATGACAGAGAGAATGAGAGGAACAACATACAGAGAAGAAAATGCTAACATGAGAGAAAAGAGAAGCATGCTGTAAAGAAGACAAGATACAGAGAGAGCAGAAAGAAAAGCAGAGAGATACAGAGAGTATAAAAGAGACATAATAAATGCAATAGAGAAAGAAAGCATACGTAGAACATAAAGATGACAAGAGCAGGAAAAAAAAGTACATGACTAAAGACAATAATGGGTAAAAAGAGATGAGGGAAGAGAGACATTTTGGGAGGGGAAAAGAGAGGAAGACTCTTAACTGACTTCCTATAGGTCATTTAGACGGCAATAGAAGATCATTAAGGAGAACCACATTGACATAGGAGTCCATCGAGTGTTACTTGCCGTTTGCCAAATAGACAATCTGCTCTTAAATAATCGCTAAATATTCTGCCCAGTTTGGATAACCAGAGAGTTATTATAGTAAACATAGTTTCATTCTAAATGAATGGAAGAGTGTCATAAATTGTCACAAATCATTGTGATAAATAAAGCCTAATATTTATGTGCAAAGTGTCCATGTATGTTGATGGGAAGGACAATATAACCTGTACTGGCGACACAAGCTTATAAACATTACTGACATGAAAGTACTATCCCGCGGACAATATATACGCATCTAGAACTTAGTAATCAACAGTGTCACTTGACTGATCCTGCAACGATGGTACACAATATCATTCAGTGTCGTAATCATAGTCTCTCTCTCTCTCTCTCTCTCTCTCTCTCTCTCTCTCTCTCTCACTCTCTCTTCCATTATTCTTCTCATTAAATCCTTGCAAGCACACGATCTACATAACACGCTCTCAGGTCGATCTTGTACTAGGGGGGGGGGTAACTCTAACAACCATCTCACGTGGTTCTGTGAACCTAGACAAAAACAATAACAAGCTCCATCTTCCAAGCAGGAACCGACCGAAACAAGTAAACAACCAATCAGAACTCGTTATCTAGGTCACGTGACTGGTTATCAGCCAATCAGGGACCAATAACAAGCTCCATCTTCCAAGATATCAAGAGCTATAGTCTCGCCAGACAGTATGGAGGGAGACTCATCACATGACCCATTTCTTAGGGAAACATCGAAATCTTTTAGTCAACTGTTATATAGTTACAGCACAACCAGGCTTCACAAAGGAGCAGATTGATAGAAAGATATAGGAGATATAGGAGATACAGAGGAGAGAGAATGTTGGTATTGCAATTCAGAATGGAATGCGGGAAAATACTTTTTAAAACTTCCCAACTTCATGAGAGGGAGAGAGGGAGGAAGAGAGAGAGATACCCTCACCTCAAGCTGGTCCTCTCCCCCTCTTGCAGTCGACAATAGAGACATATCAGAGTGCTGTTAAAAGCTTAATGAGCTTTTCAAACCATCTATGCAACATTAGGGGAAAGAGAGAGAGAGAAGGTGCAGAATGATAAATATGGAAATTTCCAAAGCGCATCTGCTTGGGGCCAACCACATTGTTTGTTAGCTATACAAGAGTTGAAAAGTTGACTATTCAAGTGCAGACACACACACTCATGCCGAGCCATTGTTGTCGCGATACACACAATACACAATGCAAGGTGAGCACGGCGGAGTAGCTTCAAATAATATAAGAGATACTAAACGAGATACTAAACGAGATACTAAACGAGATCCCTGTTTTCTGATCTCGTTTAACTACCCAGTTACTGCAGCACTTGATCTGATCAGTGAACTGCAGTAGTGGTACTAAGTGGTAGTCGATGTTCAGAGCGTGTATGTAATCAGATGTTTACTGGTTAGTAACCTCCCCTTCCCCATTTCCCGTTCTCTTTCTCTCTCCTTCTCTTTCTACCTCTCTATTTGTTCCTCTACCTCTCTCCTGAAACTCCCTCTTTCCCCCTCTCCCTCTCTACCTCTCCCCCGCCCTCTCTACTTGGGTGTAACAAGCCACCGTAAGTGCAGACCGTGATACTACACAATTGGTACCACACACAGTGCACTCAATACCCACGTTCAAACGATATATCGCTCTCCAAATGAGTGGTATAGCTGCAGTTCAACAACTCTAAATGAGTGGCATACTGCAGTTCAACAACTCTAAATGAGTGGCATGCTGCAGTTTAACAACAATCACATTTACCAGCTTCCTGATCTATCTACCTAGACATTTACCACACATATTGTGACTGGGTGATAACCAGAAGCTGGGTAAGAATATTGAACAATTACCATTCGTCATGAACCATCCTCCCAATGGAAAGGAGAGAGTTAGAGATTACAAACAGTAAACAACAAACAGAGATCGCGTGAGCTGAATTTCCGTGAATTTTGTTGGACAACAACATTTATAATTTTGTAATTTTATTGACTTGCATTGTATGACAGAAATTACGGATAATTTTAGCTCGCGGCGCTGTTATTTTGGAACAAAATTTTTCGCCGCATATTATTTCCTTGGAGAAAGCTGGTACCCAAAAACCCATCCCACATCTCAAACAACTATATCACTGAATTCAAACTCAACTAGGGGAACCCATTCCACATCTCAAACAACTTTCACTGAATTCAAACTCATGGCGGTGAAACATGTGGCCCGTTGTTGTGTATGTGTGTATGTGATACCGTTTAGTTAAAAACTCCATTAGGTGAACTGTGTGACATGCTATGTGTGATATTTTATGGTTATGTGTGACATGTTATTTGTGATATGTTATGGTTATGTGTGACATGTCTATTACCTGATGGGTCGCGTAGTCCACGAACGTGTAGACGCTGGTACTGGAACCATAATGGGACCGGTTCCTATCCTTACTGACTAACAACCTGGACTTGGTACTGGTTGGTGTCAGCATTGAGCTCACCCTCTTTACTATATCACGAATATACCGGGGTGATTCGGCCTTGTTGTGGCTGCTATCGGGGAACGACACACACTTCTCCTCCATTTCCTTACGCCGCTGGAACCGCTCCTGCATAGATAGATATGGAGACATGTGTTATAACACGTGTTTTGTATGTTTCTCATGTCAAGATCAGAGTCTGAACATATTAAAGTTGTGAGAGAGTTTCACCTTGTGTTGTTTGAAAAGGGCGGTCTCACTAAACCTCCTCTTCACATCATTCCTCTGTTTAGAATGTTTGATCCGGAGCACTGTTCGGTGCTTTAGGGAGCATGTTGATGGGGTTACCAGCGGATCGAGGCAGGTATCTGAGTTTTCTGTTATCACGATATCTGGGAGTGTATGAGATGTAATTGGTAATGGGATAAGAGTGCTGCATCAAACTTTTAATCATAGGTCATTTTTCGAAAGCGATCAGCAAGTTTTATGAAAATACCGAAGGATAACGTTGATTTTATGAAGGAGCAGCACACAGCCGGAAGATATGTATACCGCTGGTGCATGATGAGGTTGTTGAGATGGAACGATTCACTGGACATGATTCAGAGCGGTGAATCATAACATAATGAGTATAGCGGCCTATGCATGGCTACAAGCTGTTAATGTACATACAAAGGACATGTGGTACCTTGCTTGGCTAGTGCATTTCGTGAACAAGCTCTGACATTGCTGTGTTTTTGCAGAAAGTTATTTATGAAGGAGTAACACATAATCAGTTGTTTTTATGAAGGAGTAACACATAATCAGTTGTATTTATGAAGGAGTAACATATCAGTTGTGAATTAGGAGCATATGATGCATACCTGGACCCACGCTAGGGCTGAGAAACTCTCGACTGTTAATTGAGATGGGTGATGAGGGAGATATGGATTGAACTACACAAAACTGGTCCTCGACACTCCCGAACGATTCCAGAGAAGCAGAATACAGGTCGTTAGAAGTTGTAAAGTACTTCTTATCCAGTGAAGAAGATCTGACCAGGTGCCTCCGTTTCCTTGGACGGATCGATCTGTTGGACCGTGTGAACTGGGTGAAATATCCAGAGTCTCGGTCGGGTGGTTTCATCTGAGATAGATCCTTTTTGGGCAGGTTAACAGATGATGGTGCTGATGACACCCCGTCTTGGACATCCACCCCAGAGTTGACCAAGATGACCGGGGAGGTGGTGACCTCAGGGTACTTGATGTGCCCAAGAGGGTCCGAGTCTGATGATATGGGCGAGAACAACTC
The DNA here is from genome assembly GCA_020137815.1 of Hormiphora californensis. Classification (NCBI taxonomy): domain Eukaryota; kingdom Metazoa; phylum Ctenophora; class Tentaculata; order Cydippida; family Pleurobrachiidae; genus Hormiphora; species Hormiphora californensis. The sequence goes on along the minus strand of CM035353.1, from coordinate 1,306,264 downwards.
AGATTTACCGGGCGGCGGGGAGTCCATCATGGAGTCAAAGTTTAGCCGCTTGTTAACACTGGCCTTTAGTAACTTCTTGGCACTGTTATTGTTATCATCAGATGACTCCATGTTCAGGTCCGAGCTATGGTAATAGAGGTCTTCCTCATCTGAGTCGGATATGTAGGTAAAGGGTGGGGTGGGCTTAGGGTGGTGGTGGGAGATATAACTAGACGTTGATGGACGGGATGCCGTCATAGGGACCGGAGACGAGGATTTAGCGTCCAAATGGAGTTCCTCAGGGAACAGAATTGAGATTATTCATACTCTCCTCTATCTTCATATTTAGTGTAACTGCTAGGCGAATGATCTGTTATCTTTGGCTCACTCTCGCTAGCTACTTCAGTCATAGTCACTGTCGCTCATAACCATCCTGACTACTGTTCCTCCTGCCCTCTTCACTTCCAACCATTTCACTAACATCTGTCAGCGAGGGTATCTCATCCAACGCGACCGATGACCCCGTATCCATGGTGTTACAACTCCCTCCAAAGTTGATTGGACTGGTGAGCTGTAGATCACTGGACGATAAATCAAACCCGCCGGAATCAGATTTGAACAGTTGACTGCTATAATTGTCACTCGACACAGCCTGATCACTCCCAATGTCAGTATCCGTATCAGCCAGAACGAAGCCATGCCGATTGTTGGTTGTGTTGGACAGAATATCGTAAAGTGCACCACGGGTAGGCTCAACGGGAGGAGCTTCCACGACGTTATCTGACGAAGAGTTCCGTCCGTCTGGGGTGGTGGATGACATGCTCTGATCTTTAAATGTCATTCCCCCAGCGGTACACAACTGTGATCTCTTAGAGTGGAGAGGGCTGCTGGTGGTGGGGGGTATCCTAGTAGTAGAGGGTCTCCTCAGTCCTGTAGGCACTGCCATCTTAACAAGAACCGCCTAAAAACAACTCTTAAACACACAACAAAACCACCTGAAAAAAACACGCCCAACCCCTTCCCCTTAACGCAAGAAACTTACATAAAACACCCCCTAGCCCCTCCTAATCCAGTTAACCAACTAAGTGGTAGTGCTTTAGGGACCCCTGGTAATGCACTCTTTATTTGATGCGAAGCTGGTAGAAGAGGGGCCGCTGACGCATTGGATGCTAGGGGCTACCTACCCTGCGACAAAGAGTGGGATCCGGTGGAAACATCGATGAATGGATCGTTGGGGTCCGGTCAGTTTCCTCCCTTTTCCCCCCGGCATACTGCTGGCAGATCCACTGCCACTGCTCCCGCCGGCAGAACGTCGCGATCTCATAGGAGTAACAGCAACAACTGAGTGTGAAGGAAAATACGTGTAAGAGCTATAGCTGAATCATATGTGAGAGAGAGAGAGAGAGAGAGAGAGAGAGAGAGAAGAGAGAGAGAGAGAGAGAGAGAGAGAGAGAGAGAATTAGAATGAGACAATATATTATAGTTGCACGCAGCATCTCTCCCCATGGAATTCACCTGACTTGAGAGGCTGCTGCTTTGACTGTGCGGCAGCGGCGGCGGCGCCTCCTCTCCCTACTGTTCGTTTAGTACCCGGTTTCAACCGTTTACCATCACCTGCAGATGAGGTTGGAGTGCTGCTCCTGAGCAGTCGGGACTGCTGTTCCGAGGTTATACTAGGTCGCCTCAGTGCCGATCCTCCCCTCCCCACATCTCCAGACTGGTCAGAAGGTCTTCTGGCTTCCCCTGCAAGAATTAAGCATTTGGTAGAGGGAGAGAGAGAGAGAGAGAGAGAGAGAGAGAGAGAGAGAGAGAGAGAGAGAGAGAGAGAGAGAGAGAGAGAGAGAGGAGAGAAGAGAGAGAGAGAGAGAGAGAGAGAGAGAGATAGAGAGAGAAGAGAAGAGAGAGAGAAGAGAGAGAGAGAGAGAGAGAGAGAGAGAGAGAGAGATAGAGGAGGAGAGAGAGAGAGAGAGAGGAGAGAGAGGAGAAGAGAGAGAGAGAGAGGAGAGAGAGAGAGAGAGAGAGAGAGAGAGAGAGAGAGAGAGAGAGAGAGAGAGAATCTTGTTTAGAAGGAATATACATGTTTACTACCCTCTATGCTATGTGTAACTCTTTTTGAAGCTATCAACAGTTGACTGTTCGAGAATTGTGCAATGCAACTCAATGCACAAAATTCACAAAGAGCCTATCACAAAGATTTTCAGTCTCTCTCTCTCTCCCTCTCTCCCTTCTCTCTCTCCCTCTATCTATCTCTCTCGTTTATAAATAAGGCTTACCTGCAGCAGCATTGGTGGACTTCTTAATAGAACTGGGTGGTCCTTTTAGTCCTGCCCTCACACTCTCATTCTTTCTCAGTGGGTTACTCCGAGACAGCCCCCCGGTGGTGCTGGCAGGAGCTACATCTCCTCCACCAGTTTTAAGTTTACTGACTCCTAGTGGCGGGGCCTTTGCAGTGGAGGGAGGGGTGATCTTAGATTGGGAGGGAGCCCTAATTTTAGACCCGGTCCCTCGGGTGAATCGAGGTTTTGGAGAATCCGTGGACGATTTGGCTGATGACATGGTCGCTGATGAACATTGCCTGCACATGGGAGTGGGAATTGAAACAACAATCAACGCAAAGGAATCAACTTACTATTAGATTTAGGAGCTACTGAAATCTTGACAGATCATGCAAAGTGTATGAAACTTCAGAAATAGGTATGAGAGGGAAGAGATATTGACAATTCAGGCAAAGAAACATGCATGGTTAGCAAACTTGAGACAAATATAGTTGTGTGCAAAGTATTATAGAGGCATGAGTGTATGGACTATGATGTACAAAATATCTCGTTTCTCGACTAGTTCAATTGCTCTGCAGCCTCCAGATAGGTACCAGTATTGAACTCATTTCGCCTCTCTCTCTCTCTCTTCACAGGTCAAGACTATCTCAGTGTGTGGGATAGGAATCGGGCGGGGAACTTGGAAGGGGTCCCTGGGAACACGAATTATTGAAACTGTTGTCAAGTAGGCCATTATATATAGTTTATATAGTAATGGGAACAATATTAATTATGCGTGAATTGTCGAGTGAAGAACTAGTATTTTAGCATGTCATACTGACAATTTCTCACATTTAGAATAAGGAATCTCCGCGTCGTAGCTCAATTGGCTGAACTGAACCTCAAATAGAACACATGCTGCTAGTAGGGCGCCCTAATTTAGAGCTTTCCATATAAAAAACGTGAATAGCATTCTCTCTCTCTCTCTCTCTTCTATAGCTGTGTCTCTATCTCTCTCTCTCTCTTTGTCTCTCTCTCACATACACACACACACTCTCTTCTCTCTTCTCTCCACACATTCAGTACCACAAGAACTGGGACAGCTGATTTCACGGCTCCACAGGTTCTATATAATTTACAGCGAGGGGGGGGGGGGCGTGACCCGTCGAGACAACTGCATGCACGCCTGGTTCACGTCAACGTGGACAAGATAGAGAGAGACGGAATAAAGACAGAAAGTGGCCGGATATAAAAAGTGTAATTTATAGTGGAGCCAGGAAAACAGAAGATAGCTGATAGCTGTACTGTACACATGTGCAGTAGCTAATAGGGTTATTACGTATCAGTCGAGACTGTATCAGTGAAACAAGCAGCTGGAGAAATATAACAGATCGTTAATAGAGAGTCTGCATGACTAGTAAATAGAGAGGGTTAACAGAGAGGGTTAACAGAGAGAGAGTCATGTGACTAGTTAATAGAGAGGGTTAGTAGAGAGAGTCATGACTAGTAAATAGAGAGAGGGTTAATAGAGAGGGTTAATAGAGAGGGTTAATAGAGAGAGTCATAACTAGTAAATAGAAAGGGTTAACAGAGAGGGTTAACAGAGAGGGTTAACAGAGAGGGTTAATAGAGAGGGTTAATAGAGAGAGAGAGTCATGACTAGTAAATAGAGAGGGTTAACAGAGAGGGTTAATAGAGAGATGCTGATATAGTGTGTACTGCTAACGTATAGTGCCAATAAAATCAAAGATTAATTTTGCAGCGACATAGCAGCATACCAAGTCTTTCGAGATAATAGGAGTGAGAGAATAACGAGGGAGGGTGCGAGACGAGCTCCGTAGAGGTCCCTTACAAAACAATCCACTGTCCACAAACATCTTTGACTACGACTCATCGGCACCCACGTCGTAACTATACTTATGTATTTGAAAGAGGATAATTTGGGGGAAGCATGTGAAAGTATAAGAATATCAATGAAGAGCGCATGAAGTGATGATATATCATAAGTGTGTTGTTACTGTAGAACAAAACAATCGAACTAGACTGCACTAGGCAACCACAATTACAAGATTTACTACTTACTACAGCTACAAGCTACTACTACTACTACAGTTACATCGCAAGTTACAGATCATGTTTTTTGTTAGAATATTGGTGGCATAATAAGAGACTCTCAACTAAACACAGAGTCGCTTGACACTGTTTCCGTGGTCCGCAAAATAAAAATAAAGTATGAACAGTTCAAACACAGAGCTGCAATGCAACTGTTGGAGGAATGTAGGCGAGTTCCAAAGTATGTATCGTCACAAGGCCAAGACAGTTCTTGTAGGCAGGAAGCTTGAGATTGGTCAGAATAGGGAGAGATTGAGATAGAGAGAGAGAGAGGGGAAGACACAGAGAGATAGTGAGTGAGAGAGAGAGTGAGAGTGAGAGAGAGAGAGAGAAACAAAAATGGAGAGAAATAAAAGTGTGAAGCAAAGGCGTGAATAAAACAGTAGTAGGTATTCACTAAGTGAGTGTAGAACACGAGAGAGTCGTTTGGAGGAAGATGGAAAGAGAAACAGGGAGAGAGAGGGGGAGAGAGAGAGAGAGATAGAGAGCAGAGGAGACGGAGAGACGAGAGAGAGAGAGATATAGAGAATAGAGAGAGAGAGAAGACGAGAGTAGGTAAGAGAGACCATGGTGGATAGAGGAGAACAACAAGGAGTTGTCCAGCCAGCTTGGGAAAGAGGAAGAAGACAGAGAGACGGCCCAAGTTATGTAAAATGCAATTCCCCCAGTTCCAGACAGCCTGGCCTGGCCACCATTGCAATTAATTCACAGTGGAAAACGTGGTCAATTCGTTCTAATAGTAAATAACGTGTCGTCACGTTAACTACTAACCTGGCCCGTACCCTGTACTTGGAGTAACAGATCATTGGCATGAGAATCTAAGACAGGTATAATTATAAAGGTAGAAAGATAGAGAGTCATGTATAATGTGCAGGACCGGTGAATCTAAGGACAGACTATAAAACTAGCCGAGCAACTGCACGCCCAGCAAAGCGGGCACCGACAAAGAACCACACAACCTCCAACCGAACCAACTGAACAAGCGTAACTCGGGCAACAACTCCGTCCTATTTAAAAAAAAAAAAACCACACCGCCAAACGGGCGGAAAACGCGAAAACTCTAAGCACACATAAGAACAAGAAAGTACAGATAGCGAGCGAAGTGTGTAGGTCAGGAGAAAAACGAAGAGCATTAATTATTCTCTCCTCTCTCTCTCTCATCGGTCGTCTCTTCATCTCCTTCTCTCTCTCTCTCTCTCTCCTCTCTCAGTTCGCTCTCGCTCCTCTCTCTCTCCATCTACTATACATCTCTCTCTCGGTCTCTACTCTCCTCGTATCCTCTCTCTCTCTCGCTCTCTGCCTCTCTCTCTCATCTCTCTCTCTCTCCTCTCATCAGTCTCCGTCCTCTCCATGCACCTCAATCCTCAATCTCTCTCTCTCTCTCTTTCTAGTTATTATTCCCGGCAAGCACATGCGGTACATATAATCGCAGCAGCACTAGATTGGAGATCGTGGAGCATGTGGTATTTCCAAAGGTAGAGAGAGAGGCCTGCAGGTGATACACTCATGCATATATGTATATTGTGAGTAGGAACCGACCGAAACAAGTAAACAATCAATCAGAAATCGTTATTTAGGTCACGTGACTGGTTATCAGCCAATCAGGGACCAGTATTTCCTGATTCGGTCGGTTCTTGATTGTGAGACTAGGGAGCATCCCGGCTGGCGGGATATATAGTCAGAGCTGCTGAATTTGTTGGTAAAACGGTATGGGCACTCTTGAAACCACAACGTGCTATACGTTGGCTCCAATATATAGTTTAACAGAATAACGTTACATGTAGAACAACCAAGTACATGGAATTTACAGTACTGTGCGAATGAAAGTTGCGTCAAAACACACCACAATTCTACATAGAAAGTTGTGTCAAAACACTGCTCAATTCAACACATAAAACAAAACACCAAAGGCCGAACAAGATAGTTTTAGTGTTCGTGGCAGTTGACTTCCATAACATGAACACACGTGTTGTGAGCATCGCAAGAGACCAAGAAGCATAAAAGAATAAAAGACACAGAACGTCAGACACGGTTAATATATGTGTGTGTATACACACAATATATATTAGCTTTCACCGGAAAAACGCATGTACAAAAAACCGGAGAGAGAGAAAATATAACTAATGGCACGTCACGCCATGCTGAAGCACATGGAAGAATATAAGGAGAAATAAATCAGTGAAATTCGGCGGAAGAACATGGGGTCATTTAAAATATGAAAGTGCGGTCTCACCGACTGAAAAGTGGCTAAAAAGACAGCAGATTAACAAGGAGATTTGAATAAAAAAGAAGAGTTAGAACCTGTGCAGTACATGTTGTTGCAGTTTCCCGACACAGCTAGCAGTTGTGGTATTAGCTAGTACCTGGTACCACAACTGCAATATAAATACTAAAGCAACTTGGACAGTTAAATGGTTGCCGCACCCGCGAAGCGAGCATAATAAAATAATTAAAGAAAGAACACACCACGTACTACTATTATAACAGCTATAGATTGAGAAACCACCAGTATATTTTGTGATCAAGCCAAGTACAACACGAGTCTCAAGACATAGCACTCTCGAGTCTCAACATAAAGATCGGTGCGGGTTGTACACATGTGTACACACATGTGTACACACATGTGCCTATATAGAAGGCTACACACTGTCAACAAACACACGTGCTATGAAACATGGAGGAGAGATCAGAGAAATATAAAAAATGAACAATTTGCCGAAAAAGTGTGTATTCTAAGCTCTAGAATTATTAAACTCCCTAAATTTGTTCGAGGAAGATGCTAGATGCCTAAGTAACCCGGGTTCGCTGCAGGTGACCATACTATCAATCCCAAACTGTCAGGCCAATGCTCTGATCCCAAAGAAACAGCTGTGGTATTTCGGGTCTCTTCTGCTGTCCTAGCTGCGATCGTCTCATGTGTAGGGGACTAAAGAGTTTGATCATTCGACCCCTAAATTTAGAAATTTCGTCTCTCTATCTCTTGTAGTTCATTCCTCTCTCTCTCAGTGCAGCTCCTTCTCATGTATAATAGTTGATCTGTTGTAATAGAAACTCAACACCGGCATCCATCTCTCTCTCTCTCTCTCTCTCTCTCTCTCTCTTCTCACTCTCCTCTCTCCAATCTCATCTCAATCTCCAGTCTCTCGCCCTCGTTCTCTCTCTCACTCTCTCCTCTCTCCTCTCTCTCATCACCCTCCTATCTCTCTCTCACTATCTCTCTCTCACTCTCGAAACAAGCTCTCTCACTCTCACACCCACTCCCTAACTCTAGCTCCTAACGTGACTATCAGCAATCGCGGCATCTTTACATATACCATATACAGGTCGGTTAAAGCTGTCATCAATGTGCCCGCAGCTCCTCTTTGAAACATGTTTCTAGCTATTTCAGATGTAGAGATATACAATTATACCCGCCCTATTCACCCCTAATTTAGGGTATCATTTCTCAATTCTCATTTTGATCTCAGTGTAATATAGCCGTGGCTTGAACCTGAGGTTCAGGCACGGATGTTTCCCCCCACAATTTGATGAGAGCAACATCATCGTGATATAGGACGAGAAACTAACGCGTATAGGACCTGCACTGCATGCAGCTGCTTCAATTACTCTCAGAGAGTAGGATGCAATATAAGTCGAGAGGCATACCATATTTAGGAATTTATAAAAAATAGAAGTCATAAGCTGGGCCCAGCTAGGGAGAGAGTTGGACTAGTTACCCAAGAGCGAATAAAAAATCGAAATCACAAGCTGGGGAATTGAACTCAGCAGATGGTGAATAAAGGCATGTATTATAATAACCACACCTAATTCTAAGTAGTAGTCTGGGTATATTATATATAGTCTAGAGATATATTATATGCGCATATAATGAGAATTCCTTTGTATGATTATACAGTATATACACTGTCTAGATATAACAGCTCTCTATATCCCAGCTTTGCCCACTCTCTCTCGACGGCACCAGCTCCTCTTCCAAGCTGGCCACAAACACACAGCCAGTACACACTCTCTCTGTCTCTCTCGACTACAGCACCCTCCAAGCTGGCCAGGGGATGTACAAAACGCGGCTAAAAATGTTCTGACCAACGTCACAGGTGCTGCACTACAAATCAAGACGGCGAGGAAAGAAAGAAGAAGTGGGATAGCTTTATTGAAGTATAGCGTCACGGGCTGATTGGGCGGTAAATCAAATTAAAATCAAAAGAATATCATATAGTTACTGGAATATGATTCAAATTGATTGAAAGATTAGCCCAATTGCAGACCACTCGTGAGAGAGTTTCACAAAGCCATAATCTCTCTTCAGCCGATATGAGACCTTCTTTTGATCTTAGTATCTCATAGAGAGCCTGCTTGCTATCAAGTACAGCCCTCATCTCTCTCCCCCTCTCTCTCTCTCTCTCTCTCTCTCTCTCTCTCTCTCTCTCTCTCTCTCTCTCTCCCTCTCCCACTCCCTTCCACACACATTTCATGCAGCACAGAAAGGTAGCATCTAAATTTTAGTACAGAAACTAGAAGTGAGACCAAAGGTAAACACAAATGGACACCTCTCATGCGAGACGAAAATAAAATATTTTAGGAAGGGTATGTGTGTGACATAATAGGTAGCTTACAGGTGAGTCAGTATATATAATAATAATATATATAAGCTAGAAAGTGAGGAAAGGAAAACCACACCCCGGAAACTGATAGTAGATAAAGATAACTAAAGAATGAAACTGGTGTGCGGTATTTCCACAAGACACACAACACAGTTTAATTAATATAGTATAGTAAACATAGTATAGTAGTATATACTATAGTATAGTAAACAGTGTTTACTATTATATAGTAAACACAGAATAGTATAAGTATAGTATAGTAAACACAGTTTACTATACAGCAAGTTCGGCCATTTGCATTACACAGGGTGCATTACACAGGGTGTGTTTTGTGAAAATATGTTTACTAAACAGTAGTGGTACCTGCACGTTTACAGGTGACACTAGCATAGCGCAGTGCATGTGCGTGTGTGTTTCAGTCTAATTCTAGACGCGGGCAAAGAGGTGTAAGGAGACCACGCCTTCTAAATGTAACACACAGCTGCAACTGTTGAAGCATAGCGCACTAGGGTGCCACATTTTGGACATTATATGTGCTGCTGCTGTAGCGACATACAGTCCGAGTGGAACTCCCCGATAAAATATGGGAGCTGATAAACATATATTTATGAGGTAAAACATAATATATGCATCTAACTAATAGCCGTGGCATGAACCTCAGGTTCAGGGACGACTGTTTTCCCCCAATAACATATGCAATATCTCGAGAAAGTGAACTACCACATCTCCTCTGCTGGAGCCTACGAGCTGCTACCGTCTAATCCTACCTCCTCTCTACACCGCCGACTGGATGCTCTCCTGAAGGATCTACAGACCCGGAAGCTACTCTCTGAGCCGCAGAAGAAACAGATGAGACTGACGAACCCCCGTTATCCTCAACTGTACGGTCAACCCAAGATCCACAAACCTGGAGCCCCCATCCGTCCTATTGTCGCCTTCTACAACAGCCCTCTCTCTGCTCTCCACTCCTTCCTATCCTCCCTTCTCAAACCCTTGGCTGCTTCCTCCCTCCGTCTCAAGGACTCTACAGACCTAGTCAACCGCCTCCGCTCCAGCCAATCTCCCTCTTTTCCCTACTACTTCTCTCTGGATGTGGTCTCCTTGTACACAAACTGTGACATGAGGGCTGCAGTGGACTCCACTATCAGACGTCTTGAGGAAACTCCTGATATCCTTCCTACTCCCCTCACTCCCTCTACTATCCGCTCTCTCTTAGACTTCTGCCTCGACAACGCCTACTTCGAGTTCAACGGAAACTTCTACGCTCAACGTACCGGAGGAGCGATGGGTTCTCCCCTCACCGTTATCCTGGCTGAGATTCGTGTTACGGAACAGGAACAACACGCTCTCAAGTCCTTCTCCGACCCACTGGGATCTTGGAACCACTTCGTTGATGACGCCATAGGAGCTGCCAGGGATTATAATCACGCCGAGTCTTTCTTCTCCTACATCAACTCCCTTGCTCCAGATCTCAAGTACACCATCGAGCACCCTAAGGATGGACTTCTCCCCTATCTTGACGTCCTTCTCCATCCCGACCTCTCTACCTCTGTCTACCGGAAACCTACACATACCAACCTCTATCTCAAGTACAACTCCTCTACTCCTGCCTCTACACGCCGCTCTGTTATCCAATCCTTAACCCGTCGGGCCTACAACATCTGTTCTCCCCAACATCTCGAAGAGGAACTCGACACAGTCTACAACATCTGTCTCTGCAATGGATTTCCTCCCTACGAGATCTCCACTCTGATGTCTACTGTTCGGGACCGCCTTCTACACCCCAAACCGTCAAAATCCCGTCCTCCTTCTTCCTTCGTCCACCGTGTAGTCCTACCCTATCACCCGGACCTCTCCTCTCGACTCAAACGGACCCTCAACCGCTACAACATAGACGTCACCTTCTCTTCCTCTTCTACCCTACGGAACATCCTCACCCAGACCAAATCTTCGCCTCCTTCTGATAGTACTCCCAACTCCATCTACTCCATTCCCTGCCGCGACTGCCCATCTTTCTACGTTGGCCAGACCAAGCGACCAGTTAAAACTCGGATTAAGGAGCACGAATCAAACTTCTACAACAACTCTCTCTACAACACCGATGGGAAGATGAAATCGGCTCCTGCTATCCACGCTCGGGAATCTGGACACACCATGGACTGGAATTCTACCTCTATCCTCTCCTCTTCTTCCTCCTGCCTCAGTCTAAATCTACTGGAACAAGCGCGAGCGGCTATTCACACTCTTCAACCGGCGATTAACCGAACAGATAAAGTTCCTACTGTCAACCTCCAATGGACTCACCTTCTCCCCAGGATTGCTAACTCCTTCAAACCCCGTCCTGCTGGCATCTCCATCAAACCTAGATCTCCCAAACCTGTTTCCTAATTCTCTTCAGCTCGGATCACCTCTTCTCCCTTCCCGTGGATCACCTCCCCCATCCCCTCCTCTCGGATCGCATCTTCCTTCTCGGATCTCATCCCTTCCTCTCTCCTCCCCTCCCCGGATCCCATATCCTCTTCTCCACTACATAAACACTTTCATTTTCATTATTGTTATAGCTGAAGACGTCTGACATAGATCAGTCGAAAGCTCCTGTTCTTAATTGAATATTAGTACTGCAAAATCGTTGTTTCTCTTTAATTAATAACATATGCATTTAACATGATATGAGTGTGCCTAATATGATAAACGATATATGCTGAACTTACATGGCTACTTCATGAAGTAGCCAGAAATTAAAAATATACAGGAATTGAATAGTGAATAATATGAGGGAGAGGGAAACGTAACATGCCAATATGATATGCAAAGAGAATATAGCTCTCGATGGCAAGCCATGGCACATGTTAAAGTTGTTTGTTTCTGTCAGGTGACGAACCACTTTCTCCCTTTCTAGTTACTCTCTCTCTCTCTCTCTCTCTCTCTCTCTCTCTCTCTCTCACCCCTCTCTCTCTCTTTTTTTATCCATCTATCTATCTTTAATTGAAGAATTTATAAAATATATTGCAACGGAGTAATTACCTCCGAACTTCAAAATGACACGGCGACGTGAGTGTCATAAAGCAGTTCAATGTGAATTCATGCATTTACTAGAATCTGTGTCTAATCCGTTTCCCCCCCTCTATATACTATTGCCTTTCTGAGGACGTCTATCAAATTCGTAATTACCAACCAACAACAACACGCAAGAATAAGAAATGATTTGAACAAAACAAATTCAGAACTCACTTCATTGCACTCATTAATCACTCATATAAATTTGCAAGGTCGACTACACCTGCAGCAGCAAAAGCTGAAAAATAGACACCAAAATGATAATCTGGCTCGGTAGTCAGTATATTTACCGAGTCTAGGGTGCAGTCAGGTCGCCGTTTATAATCAGAAAGGCAATTCAGCGAGAGATCTTTATAAGTGATGACACGAAGCATGAGAGAGAGAGAGAGAGAGAGAGAGAGAGAGAGAGAGAGAGAGAGAGAGAGAGAGAGAGAGAGAGAGAGAGAGAGAGAGAGAGAGAGAGAGAGAGAGAGATAGAGAGAGAGAGGAGAGAGAGGAGAGATAGAGAGAGAGAGAGGAGAGAGAGAGAGAGAGAGAGAGAGAGAGAGAGAGAGAGAGAGAGAGAGAGAGAGAGAGAGAGAGAGAGAGAGAGAGAGAATTTCTTTTCTGTGGAGTATATTAAGGGTACACCTGGCGTTTTTCATCATCGAGTGCCCAACCAAATGACTTCACCAGGGTTTAGGTCATACAAAAAGGACCTCAAATATGCAATTTTAGCCCTAAAGTCGAATTCATATTTTTGCTACAGCCTAACGGTTGGAGTAGGAGCAAAATGTCTCTCAGAAGACCCCCCAAAATCGGACCTTCTGAATCGATTAAGCTTGGTCCCAGGTCTCTACGATCATCCGTTTTGGAGATACAGGGAATTCCTCTCTTTTTCAAAAAGACGGGTTTCACAAAACAAGCTCTGTACACCACATCTTTGGCGGGAAAGTTCCAAAATTTTTGGGCCACATAGATAATCGTTTTGAGCAACTATTTCCAGATTTTCATCTCTAATGAAGCATGGGAACATTCTCAGCCAGCGTGTCAAAGAAGCAAAAAAGTAAACCCTTCTCATGGCCAGAAATAAGCTCCATTTCAAAAATCCTTCTTTGGGCTTATTCACCTTTATATTTTCTTCAAATTCCAAGAATTTAATGTTTCTATCTCAAAAAAAGTGGTCCTGAGGTTAAAAATTCCAACAAAAATTGAAAAAACGCCACTTTGAAAATAGGCTGTAGCAAAAATATGAATTCGACTTTAGGGCTAAAATTGCATATTTGAGGTCCATTTTGTATGACCTAAACCCTGGTGAAGTCATTTGGTTGGGCACTCGATGATGAAAAACGCCAGGTGTACCCTTAACCTACTTCCGGAGAACGAGATACTTTTTACTGCTGCAATAGGTGTGTGGTGAGAAACATGACGGAGAGAGAGAGAGAGTACTTGCAAGTACCTAGGCCAGAACCTAGAATATGATCGTTTCAAGCTATTAAAAACTATACAGAAACATGTTCAACATATATTATGCAATGTTGTTTATGGTGTTAACCACACTACATCACATGGAAAACAGGCATGAATAACGGGTGACAACTAAAAATCTGGACAATTTTCTGTGAGCTCTAGCGCCGGCCCCGCTTGAGATACAGCTTCAGGCCAGTGATAGAACGATTTTTCAGACAATTTTGAATCAGAATAACACAACGGGGAAAACTAAAAAGTTCATTTTCATTGCGATATCGCATAATTTCCTCTTGACCTACCAAAGCATGTAGTACTTGAAATTTTCACACTTTTCTAGCACCTCTAGCGCCTCTTCTTATTGAGATACAGCTTCGGGGCAGCGATAGAATGATTTTTCAGACGATTTTGAACGAAATTAACTTTGTTTCACACTCCGATAATCTCAATTCTAATCACAGAATCATCTGTAACAAACCCTTCAAAGCGTAGTTTACAGGTAATTTGAGAAATCGCCATTTTGACGATCTCTCGAAACATTTATGACGTGGAAAACCAACTTCCTGATGAGCTAAAATGTTGAAACTTGGCAGTTATGTTGGTTATGGCATGAACAACCATTATTTCAAATTTGAGAATTTTATCTCATCGGGAAGGTCGTTTCTGATCACACAGAAATCTCAAATCTCCGTACACATGCTTTTTCGAAAGATCGAGAGAGAGAGAGAGAGGGCGAAGAGAGTGAGAGGATAGAGAGAGAGAGAGAGAGATATGAGAGAGAGAGAAGGAATAAGAGAGAGAAGAGGACGTGCTTGCGTGCTGCTAGGTTTGGATTTTTGATTGTAGGAATTGTAAGAATGGAGTTTCGAGTACAGTACGGCTGTTCACTGAAAATAACTGAATCAGTTTTCCTTCAGTAAGTAGTCAGCGTACTGGAGTTCAGTTCAGTACGGCTGTTTTCCGCCATTAGCTTGTTGCGTTGCAAACCTTTTCCCGGTCAGACCATTATAATCGTCCCTAACTATAGGTCGGGAACTTAAATACATAGCTTGTTATGTCCCTACGTCTCCTTTGAAAATTTCGGGCTAAGGTGGTATATGCACTATATAGCTCTAGCTCACTCTACAATACTATCCCAAAGTTAACACAGTCACGAGTGTATACAATATATATAATGTTTAGTCCTCTGGACTTTATCTTTCAACACTGCACCAGACTGTCGTGTGTCGGACTGTCGGCTGCTGCATATTATAATACGTCTCATGTCATATACGGCACAATAACTGACCAGGGTTTTTGAGGGGCTGGCAATCCTTTCTTCAGCATGATTGCAATCGATTATTTATCTATCGTCCGGATCCTTATCGCTTATAATGATGGTCCCCAAGGATAGTTCTGACTATGAAAGGCATGGTCGATATAGCAAACTATTGGAAGTACCTATATGCAGTACCGATTCGGGAGGGGCTGCTTCGTGGTCAAGACATAATTGTCACACTGTCACAGTATTATAGTTCGAATTTCTCTCTTCCTATTATTGACTTTTTGAGGAACCTAGGTTGTCAGTCACTGACTAAGATAACATCTCACACGCTGTGATGCCAGAAAGGACAGTCTTATGAGACAAGGAACAGGTGGGTAAGTTGAAGAAAGGAGGAGAGATAAAGAGGCAAGAGATGGATCCATCTCGAGACAGAGACAGAGAGAAAGAGAGATAGAGAGATAGACAAGAGGAAAACTCGTTCCCTCTGCAGAACTTATAGTCAAAGCGGCACCTTTTCTTTTTCTAGCATTCTCTGCTCCACATATATTCTACGAGCCAAGTGAGCGTCTCTTAAATCACAAACCCCTGTCCTACATGATTGTTCGTGATTCGGGGAATTGCACATACCAAGAATACCTTGCCCTACTCGACCCTGTTTTACGTCATGCCCCACACGGGAAACAAATGTAAAGGAAGGTTAATACTAGACGGAGATCGGTTAGTCGAGTCTCGCGGCGTATTCCGAACCATGTTATCAATGTCTGACAACATGGTTCCGATCTCCGTACAACAACTCCGCGGCAGGCAACACAGTGAAAGCTGTCACGTTAACTATCTATAACGCCCACTGCGCTTTTTTTAGACAAATATCACCCGCGCGGTAGCGGGCTGATATGACTGCATCCGAGATGATAAATCTCATATCACACGCTCCAAAAGTGTAGTTTATTACACACAAGAGTTCATTCAAAAAAGGTGTGAAATCCTTTCTTATGTGTGTGTGTGTACTGTTGTGTACACATTGTTGCAAAAAGAAAGGGAGATTGACACAACAATTGTTAACAAGGGGCGGCAGAATGGCGACAAGAGAGAGAGACAAGAGAGACATTGGTAATCCGTATCTCTCTCTATTTAATTAGCACCCAATAGTTCGCTTGTGTGTGTGTGAGTGTCTAGACATGTCTGGAGTTGAAAAGGGAACATATTTGAAGGATTGGCATGAGTTGTGTTGCCTGTCTCTCTCTGTGTAATTGTTTGTTGTTGAACTGTGAAACTTTGATGACGTTCAATAGTTTGTCAAATTGAGTTGAAAAACTTGAAAGGGGATTAGTGTTGTTCTCTCCTTGCTTGCAGTGGGCGTTATATGCTATAACACCTTATGTGTATCAAATATATCGCCCTCACTACGTTCGGGGCGATATATTGCATATCGTCTCCTTGCTCCGCAAGGAGCCGATATGCGTGCATATCGCACCCCGCGCGGGGCGCGATATACAGATACACACCGGTGTTATAGCACATATAGAGCCTTGCTCGACCCAAATAAAATGCTTTAGTATAGCGCATCCCCGGTTCACATTATTAAAAATCGGACTTTATGAGACTGCTCACTGCATATACATATACAGTCGGACCCCGATTTAACGGCCCCCGATTTAGCGGCACCCCGATTTAACGGCAGGATAAATTTCCCCCAACAATTTTTTGAAAATTTTTTTTTTGAAAATTTTTTGAAAATTTTTGAAAGGTAACCACGTCCGAATCTTGTTTCGAATCGGTGAATCTTATTGCATGTCTTGCCGGTAATTAGACGGTTCGAAACGAACAGATATGTGATCCCCATGAGGCCCATCGAATCGCAATTTTGACGCTTGGTAAACTTAACTGGTCCCATGGGGATCACGTATCAGTTCGTTTCGAACCGTCTAATTAGCGACAGGACGTGCGATAAGCTGCACTGATTAGAAACACGATTCGGACGTGGTTGATATACCTTTGAGAAATTTTCATAACTTTTTTTGCAAAATTTTACAGAATGATTGTCATTGCTTTGATCGGTGCTCCCCATGAATTTTCAGAGAAAAAGATATTTTGAAATTCGAATTCTTCCTCACCCCGCTTAAAGTGCCCCGATTCGGCATGGTATCACGTATCGGTTCGTTTCGAACCGTCTAATTAGCAGCAAGACATGCGATAAGATGCACCGGTTCAATAAACGATTCGGACATGGTTGTACCTTAGAAAATTTTCATAACTTTTTTTGATTTTTAAAAAAAATTATTTTCTTTTTCTAATCAGAAATGATCATGTAATCAATACATGGACATTGCATTTAACACTTAGAGGTGTTTTAGTATAGCATTTTGGACAAAAATAGGGTTTTATGGACCAAATATGCTCTACCCCGATTTAACGGACACCCCGATTTAACGGACAAAACCCTTTCCCCCGAGGGTGCCGTTAAATCGGGGTCTGACTGTAGCAGTCTTTTATAATAAGACTGCTTACTGCATATATTCCCATCGATCAATTGTGAAACTGAGAAGTATTATAATAATATTAAAACATTCCCAACTTACTACCGCAGTTGCAATAAGATTTGCAGACTGCAGGGTGACTTAATCCTTCCCAAAAACTGTAGGTACTTACCACTGGTTGGCAGGTGGGTGATTTGATCCTTCTCAAAAACTGTACTTACCACTCGATTTTCAGGTGACTTGATCCCTCCCAAAAACTGTACTTACCACTGGTTGAATTACAGGTGGGTGACTTGAGCCCTCCCAAAAACTTACCACTGGTTGAATTGCAGGTGGGTGACTTGATCCCCCCCAAAAACTTACCACTGGTTGAATTGCAGGTGGGTGACTTGATCCCCCCCAAAAACTGTACTTACCACTGGTTGATTTGCAGGTAGGTGACTTGATCCCTCCCAAAAACTTTACTTACCACTGGTTGAATTGCAGGTGGAGGGTGACTTGATCCCATCATTCCACATCACTGTGGCTATAGAAACCCGTCTCCGCTGGTTAGCCTGAGCCTCCTTTTTACCCTGGTTGTCCTTATTTGTACTCCTAAAACTATTCTTCAGGAGGTCCCAACTGATTGAGCGGGACTCCCGAAATGACCGGCTGACTTTAAAGGACAAGGACCGCTTGATTGAAGGAGGAGATGCCGCATCGGGGGAGTCGCTGTTGTTGTTAAGTTGTCGTAACCAGGGTGTGAGTGTAAAACTCGAGGATCTCCGTATGGACCGGTTGTCAAGGTAACCACCTGCATCCTCAAGGGGGTCTACTGGCGCTGTTATTGGAGGGGAGAGGACCAGGGATAAAGAGGGCATGGCAAGTCGGGAAATGGGGCTGATATTTCCATCGCTCACACTCCTCTCATGGCGAATAGGGGAGGCAAGTCTGGGGGAGGGAGATGGGTCTGGAGATGAGAGAAGGGAAGGAGAGGTGGAGAAGCCACGGTAAATGGGGGAGGGACAACGGAGCTCAGGCTCTGACATGACTGGAGATTCAGATCTAAATGTCGGGGAAGCGTCCGGAGAAATAGTAATTAGAGGGGTACACCCACCACCACCACCATCATCGTCGTCCCATTCTGAAGTTGAGAGACCAGCTAGAGTCTCAGGGTGAGTTGGGGAACCATCAGTCAGGACCATGGGTTCAGTAGTACTAGTAGGGTCCATGTGTTCAGTAGTATTTTGTGCTAAAAATACAATCATGTTATTATTACATGCGGGGCCTACTGAAGTTTGAAAATATATTCCAACAGCAATGTCCAAATGGCTATAAAAATTATATTGTTACTCGTCACAACGAAATAATACAGCTGTATTTATTTATTGTTACTCGTCAGAATGCTAGATAAAATACAGCAATTAACGACAGAATGAAAGAGGCTGGAATAGTATACTGAACTATTTATTAAAGTATGTACCTGCTTCTTGGGGAAACGATAAATATGGATAAAGTAGAATAGAACCGCCATTTTTAGCGTAAAGTTGTACTAATTTTTCCCCCATTTCACGGACTTTTCTTACAATATTGGGGAAAACAGTCGTGCCTGAACCTCAGGTTTAGGCCATGGCTATTTTCCACTGATACCTGCAGATCGCAGGTTTCAGTAACGGCTCACGGTTACTAAATCACGAGGATTTGTTCTATACCTAATTTGACTTTTGAGTGATATACGGGAATGATCGAGAATGTCTTATTGTCTTCCCGCCTCAGCAGCTATTCAGAGCATCAAGCACAATACGAACAACATATGGCTCTAGTGATTATTTTATGGTTCGG
The DNA here is from genome assembly GCA_020137815.1 of Hormiphora californensis. Lineage (NCBI taxonomy): Eukaryota > Metazoa > Ctenophora > Tentaculata > Cydippida > Pleurobrachiidae > Hormiphora > Hormiphora californensis. The sequence goes on along the minus strand of CM035353.1, from coordinate 1,287,252 downwards.
GTGTGGTTTGCTTTAACACGCATATCAGAGGTCTGCAGCCTCTGATTGGCCAATCTTTGAATCAAAGATTCAAGGTTAAACTAGGTTAAATTATTTTTAGAATCTGCCAGCTCGTACTGCGTGTTAAATCTTAACTAAAACCCAGCCAATCAGAGCTCTTATAATTGTATGCACGTGCAAGTACTCGACTTAAACCATAAACTCAGCAAAAATCAGAGTTTATTACCGCATGGGTAGATACTACTAAGCTAATATTATAGCTATTATACTAGTAATTGGACTGAATAAGTGGACACGTTGCAACAAAATATAATGTAGTTGTAACAAGCTAGTAGTAGGAAAGAAACTACTCAAAATCAACTTTCTTTTATCGTTCATTATTTAAGCCGTTGAATTCTCTCTCCCTCTATCTCTCCCTCTCTCTATCTCTTTTTCTTTTCTCAAGCTGTATGCAGAAAGCTTTGTGATGACAAGGACCATCTTATTTTACAATATCAGGCAGGTTTAGAGTTTTTAATTGCAGTTCGCATTAAAATCACAACGAAACACAGATACATGTAGGAACGCAGAGATCTAGGCATTAACTCTTTGGATGGAGACTGCATTTACTTGTGTTCAATAAAACGCATTAAATTAAAACAAGATGTTGAAAGGCGGTCTCAGTATAATACCTGTACATGTAATAACCTAATACGGGAGTTTTATCGTATATTGCAATAATTGTAAAGTACCCTACCCGAGTTATCACGGAATTTACTACGCGACATGCAATAAAATACACGGGGACAACCATACAAAGTTTTTAGATTGGATTTCAATATATAATCTCTCCCCTTGCTCGACCCCCTTTTCGCGAGCTCCTCCTCGTTAGAGAATTAGAACATTACAACCGTACAAATACATGTAGGGCAGATTTGCAAATCTTATGGAATTATATACCCTGCTAACTTAAATAATGCGCCAGTGGCGAGAAGTCCCACTAGCGCGCTCTCGATAACCAGCCAGTCCAGCGGCAGATTATTTCCCACTGGCAGGTTATTTATTTTTAACTCCTATGTTACATTCAAAGTGTGTGTAAATGATCAGTTCTTACTGAAATAGGTACAGAGGGAACACTGTTTGGAAGAGTTACACACTAAATTGGAGAGAAAGAAACAACACATTCCGTCAATTACTCTCTCTTTATCTTCCCTTTTGTTTCACTATCTCAATTCCTCTGTGTTATGTCTGGCATGCCCCATATCTTGTTATTTCTTTCTCTCTCTCCTTAGTAACTGTTACCAAACAATGTACACTCAATTGAGAGATGTTTTTGACTGTTTCTCAGTTCTCTTTGTGTGTTTTGATTAGTGTTCTCTCTCTTGTTAGTGTGTAATACTTGTAACAAACAACTAAAGCAGGGTATATAACCTATAAACTCTTGCCACAGACGTGTTATAGGTTTAAACCCCTCCGCCTCTCCCTCGGCTACGCCTCGGGATCGTCGTCGTGATTTAAACCAGTTTATCCGCCAGTGGCGGATAAACTACAGCTACCTTCTCCCAGCGGCGCGCTGGGAGAAAGGTATCTGAAATAACGCGCCACTGGCAAGAGTTTATGGCTCATATATACCCTGCTAACTTAAATAATGCGCCAGTGGCGAGAAGTCCCACTAGCGCGCTCTCAGTAAACAGCCAGTCCAGCGGCAGATTATTTCCCACTGGCAGGTTATTTATTTTTAACTCCTACGTAACATTCAAAGTGTGTGTAAATGATCAGTTCTTACTAAAATACAGAGGGAACACTATGTGCAACACTTACACACTACATTGGAGAGAAAGAAAGGACACATTCCGTCAATTACTCTCTCTTTATCTCCCCTTTTGTCTCACTATCTCTTTCTCTGTGTTATTTGTGACATGCCCCTTATCAGGCTATTTCTTTCACTCTCTTTCCTTAGCAACTGCTTAGTAACTGTTACCAAACAGTGTACACTCAATTGTGACGTGTTTTTAACTATTTCTCAGTTCTCTTTGTGTGTTTTGATTAGTGTTCTCTCTCTTGTTGGTGTGTAATACTTGAAATAAACAACTAAAGCAGGGTATATAACCCATAACACCCCCTGTCCGGAGTACTGCTTTTTTTCCTCTGTGTGTGTGTCGCAACACTGGAATGATGCGCGTTCAGGGCATGTTTCAAGTTCCACGTGTCATAGCGCAGCCACTAATTAGATTAAGGAATAATCATTCACACTAGGTTCAAGCCCAGACAATTCCTAACACTCTAGATCAAACCCGAACTTGAATGGATAAACACAAGCTAGGTTATGGGCTCTTTTGTAAAAGTTGTCATGATTTTGTACACCACGATATTTGTCAACCTAGACAACTTCTCCGGCTCACTGAGAGAGTAATACCCCGAAAATAAAAAAAAGGTGAGATATGTCCATCTGGAAATTGTCTGCTGAAGAAGCTAGTGAAATTCTTTTTGAAAACCGACATAAAATGTAGACAGTAGAGATGCGGGATGGACATCATGCTCATAATTCGTGTGGTGCGTCACAGTGCTGACACATTGAAGTTTAGAGAGTACTGCTTTTTTCCGGAGTACTGCTTTTTCTCTCTCTGCCATGAGAGCGCGTAGGGGGGCTGTGTGTGAGGACTGTGAGTGTGTCGGGGTGTATCCAGACTGTGTAGAAGTGTGTGGTTACATTCTGTCTCTTACACGATTTAGTGTACCGAATATTACAAGACTAGAATGTTATTATTATACGTGTCACACAATGCTTTTCCCTCAGCTCTCCTGACCCATTTCTCAACCAATATCTGCTACCTCATCGCTCAATTATCCCATCACTCACAGCAAACCTATACCGTTGTAACCTCACCATCAGCTACCCAATCTCTCTGCTACTCCATCTTTTAGCTACCCAAGTCCCTACCCTTAGAGTTAGCTAATCCACCAGTTAGCTACCCCACGGCCCTGATCCCCTCATCTATTTCATCTCTCAGCTATCATACTGCTCAGCTACCCCGCCCTGCTAGGTACATATCAGATCTTAATGGATGCCAGTAAAGCCCCTCCTCCTCTCACAAGATGTCCCCCAGACCTCATTAGATACCTCTGACCCTCCTATAGATACTCTCGAGATAATGTAGCAGGCTCTGAGGGGTATCTACTAGTATGTAAGGAGTATCCAATGAAATTTGCGGTATCTATATCTCAAGTACGCCTGCCAGAATGTCTCAAATTTTGTTCTACACCTCTAAAAACCCCTATGATACTCCTATTTTCTTCATAGAAACCATCAGATACTCCTTAGACCATTCTAGATACCCCTCAGAGCCTCCTAGAATTCTAGAAATCTCTCAGACCCTATACTATTAAAATACTACGCTGACTACTACTCCGACTATATTATTCCGGCTATCAGAACCAATTATCAGCCGTCTCTTCACCATCTCATCTCTCCCTCTCTGTCTCTCCCTCTCTGTCTGTCTGTCTGTCTCTCTCTCTCTCTCTCTCTCTCTCTCTCTCTCTCTCTCTCTCTCTCTCTCTCTCTCTCTCTCTCTCTCTCTCTCTCTCTCTCTCTCTCTCTCTCTGTCTGTCTGTCTGTCTGTCTGTCTGTCTGTCTGTCTGTCTGTCTGTCTGTCTGTCTGTCTGTCTGTCTGTCTGTCTGTCTGTCTGTCTGTCTGTCTGTCTGTCTGTCTGTCTGTCTGTCTATCTGTCTGTCTGCCTGTCTCTCTCTCTCTCTCTCTCTCTCTCTCTCTCTCTCTCTCTCTCTCTCTCTCTCTCTCTCTCTCTCTCTCTCTCTCTCTCTCTTCCTCTATTTCCGAAACGAGGTATCTAATGAGGTCTGGGGGACATCTTGTGAGAGGAGGAGGGGCTTTACTGGCATCCATTAAGATCTGATATGTACCTAGCAGGGCGGGGTAGCTGAGCAGTATGATAGCTGAGAGATGAAATAGATGAGGGGATCAGGGCCGTGGGTGTAGCTAAACTGGTGGATTAGCTAACTCTAAGGGTAGGGACTTGGGTAGCTAAAAGATGGAGTAGCAGAGAGATTGGGTAGCTGATGGTGAGGTTACAACGGTATAGGTTTGCTGTGAGTGATGGGATAATTGAGCGATGAGGTAGCAGATATTGGTTGAGAAATGGGTCAGGAGAGCTGAGGGAAAAGCATTGTGTGACACGTATAATAATAACATTCTAGTCTTGTAATATTCGGTACACTAAATCGTGTAAGAGACAGAATGTAACCACACACTTCTACACAGTCTGGATACACCCCGACACACTCACAGTCCTCACACACAGCCCCCCCTACGCGCTCTCATGGCAGAGAGAGAAAAAGCAGTACTCCGGAAAAAAGCAGTACTCTCTAAACTTCAATGTGTCAGCACTGTGACGCACCACACGAATTATGATGTCCATCCCGCATCTCTACTGTCTACATTTTATGTCGGTTTTCAAAAAGAATTTCACTAGCTTCTTCAGCAGACAATTTCCAGATGGACATATCTCACCTTTTTTTTATTTTCGGGGTATTACTCTCTTAGTGAGCCGGAGAAGTTGTCTAGGTTGACAAATATCGTGGTGTACAAAATCATGACAACTTTTACAAAAGAGCCCATAACCTAGCTTGTGTTTATCCATTCAAGTTCGAGTTTGATCTAGAGTGTTAGGAATTGTCTGGGCTTGAACCTAGTGTGAATGATTATTCCTTAATCTAATTAGTGGCTGCGCTATGACACGTGGAACTTGAAACATGCCCTGAACGCGCATCATTCCAGTGTTGCGACACACACACAGAGGAAAAAAAAGCAGTACTCCGGACAGGGGGTGCATAAACTCTGACCACTGGCACGTTATAGGTTTAAACCCCTCCGCCTCTCCCTCGGCTCCGCCTCGGGATCGTCGTCGTGATTTAAACCAGTTTATCCGCCAGCGGCGGATAAACTCCAGCTAACTTCTCCCAGCGGCGCGCTGGGAGAAAGTTATCTGAAATAACGCGCCAGTGGCCAGAGTTTATGCCTCATATATGTTCACTGAACGTATAAAAATGCTCCGTATTTTACTCTTTTGTACTTTATGAACGTGGATCTTCCGTTCTAGTGTGATACTAGGGGAGGAAGGCCTTCGAAGGGGGCGCCGCCGTAAAAAAGGGTGTTGAACACGGGTAGAAAAAGTCCCCCGCCAAGGTCACTAACACTTTGTGTGCTAAATCTCTTTTTTACTCATGTCATACGTCATTGATCGATATATTGATCTATATAGAAGTATGTTTGTGAGAGAACGGCCAATCAGTGTTTTCCAGCTCGCCTTCCGAATAGGATTAATTGAGGGGGTTTTATGCTGCATGCAGGGTACATATAGAGTCCTCTCAATTAATCCTTTTTGGAAGACACGTTGGAACACATGAATGCATTTGCAGCTACATCTTCCTTATAGAGATGCGCCTCTAATTGACATGAGGGGAAAGTTAACTAGTTGAATGGCCCAGCTAGTCTATATAAAGTAGAACTTATATTGATATAGTTTTAATATATGGTAGCTATCGCGTCATAGTGATTGTTCATGTCAAAGTAGCAATTTCGAAACTACTGCTTAGACATGAGCTACCTAGTCTATATCACTGCCCCCACTAACTCTGCCCCTACACGTACTGTGTTAACTCTAGGTTTATAGCAGTCACGTCTCACGAGGAATATTTCAACCTCAAATTCTCTGTGTGTGAAGCTCTAAGATGTAATAAATAGTAGAATTACAATGCCCAATCCAAAACCAAGACAATCACCCGCCGGGAGGAAGGGGGCTGTGAATTTACAGAAAGTAGAGAGAAAAGAGTAGTTTGATATAGTCATGTGAAACCTAATCCAGGGCAAGTCAGCGATACAGATCATAGCTCAAACGCCACCACATGGTGCAGCACATGGTGCAGCTCCATTGCAGCACTATTGGTGCTCCACATGTGTTTATAGCAGGCCGCCGCGGTGAGGAAATGTAGACGTATAGTAGTAGGTTACCGTATAGGTACTGTAACTGAGCTGAGCTAGTGAGTGACGCAACGTCAATATATAGGTACAACTCATAATACTCTTTATAGCTCATATTACATAGAAATTTCCCACAAAGCTAAGAAAAAAAGTCAAGCTTTCATTATTTCTGATACACGTTATTGAAGCTGTTTCTATATAAATACTATCAGGTCACAACATGATGGGTGTTCAATCTCGTTCTGATCATCGCTCCTTTCTCTCTCTCTGTGCATAAAATGAGGGCAGCGAGATGACACATATATTACTACTTTGAGTCCTGTGTGCATCGAGAGACACGGAGGATATCAGTTGGGCGAACCAATCAGGGGTATGAGAGAGAGGGGGAGAGAGAGAGAGAGAGAGAGAGAGAGGGAGAGAGAGAGAGAGAGAGAGAGAGAAAGAGAGAAAGAGAGAGAGAGAGAGAGAGAGAGAGAGAGAGAGAGAGAAAATAAATAAAAGGAACTGGAAAGATCAAAGATCGGTGAACACCATGTGTTTTTGTCATTGTGGATGTACCTAATTGCTTTCCATTACTTAAAGGACATTATATGATTTGGGTTCCTGTAACTACCAAAGAGGGTAAGATCAGGGACAAGCTATAGAGTGAGATAGTTTACTATACCAGATGAAACATCATATCTGATACATATCTCTGAACATGTGCAATTTCTTCTACCCCATTTTTCAATCATATTAGTGGTAGTAGATAGGGACCACAGTCAAACACTAGCTATTACACCTTCTTTAACTACCTATCTCTCTCCTTATATATATAAGATAGATATCTATCTCCCTCGAGTGATCAAGAGAGAGATAGGGAGGTGAGACAAGAGATATATAGCCTCTATGATCTCATACAACTGTCTCTTCTTGACTACATAAACAGACATGCAGCTTCCACATCAATTTGATCTGACGCTTCTCAGTGTGATCTGATTGTAGTCAGCAGCTCTCCCGGGCTATTACATCCTATATATTACAGGGATGACAGGGACTGGTAAAATGGGGGACAGCCCTGTAATAGTAGCATTCCGAGAACGCTTTACTGCGGTAAGACAAAAAAAAAGGACTAAACTATTTTGAATTGCGTATTACCAAACTGCCCCCAAGTGAACATGTTCCCTCTCGCTCCTTCTAACGTCACACAACGTGAGGTGAGAGGGGGCGTGTACAACACGTGGCGCACAGTAAAATATTCCCACACGTGCTCGTTTAAAATACAAGTTTGCTATTCAAATCCCCCCCCCCCCACCCAGCTATTCCCCACTTATATACGGATTTTTCTAAAACGGTTGGATTCTGCATGCACTATCACACAGTAAAGGCGATATTTGGCGTTATTACCCCTAACTATATAATATATGATATCATATGGTAATTATTATGAGTATCATTATATTCATCATAATATTCAAAAACCTTTTTTGCGTCGCAGGGAGCCATGAAGAGTTCTGGATAAGAAGGTCGGTGGGGATGTTGCATCCTCTCTGAGTTTCTGTTTCACTGTGTCCAGACCAATATCTGAGTTGTTTGTTAGAGAGGGCTTCTTATAGTGCCCATCTGCTCCCAGACTGCGTCTCTTGCTGCTACTTCTGTTCATTGAACTATATTGGAATACATTAACAGTTGTTTGGCCTGTGTAATACTGAACAATTAAGGGTAAAACACACAGTTTTCAACAGTGCAGGGCACAAAGAAAGCAGATAACAGTGGTAAATTGGTAGAGAAATTACCCCTCCACGCAAGCTCTATTATATGCAATAATTATAGCTGGGTGACTTGATAACCAAAGTGGTAAACTAGGTTGGTAAAAAGGTTGAGGAATATTCCATTCCTCTGAATAAAGTACAAAAGTATATTAAATAGCGGCGATTGTTTCCCATCAGCAGCTGTCTAAATTGTTAAACGAAGCATATAATAATATCACACATTCGTAATCTCCTAAAATAGGAACAATTGTGTCTCTTTACAAGATAAAATCCCCCTATAATTTACCCCTTGTTAAGTTAGCCGGACGGGCCGGGTAGAAAGTGGAAAGTGAGAATTGCTTTTGAAGCCTCATATTTTACAATTTATTACTCCTAAAATTACATAATGTACTGATATAATAGCGCTCAGTTTAAATTACAAAGCAACAACCACTAATGCAGTAACACGGGGGATTACGGGGGCTCGAATAGATCGCCCGTATAGATCGCCCGTACCAGTCGCCCGTACATTTGCTTTGCGCATTACGTTTCATCGCACTTTCACCACAAATAAGGTACATGCGCGTTACGCACATGTGTTTTGTTGTGGTGAAACGTAATGCGCAAAGCAAATGTACGGGCGACTGGTACGGGCGACTGGTACGGGCGTCTCATCCGGGCCCCCGTAATCCGCTGCCTAACACTTGTTATGTTCTCGCGCGAAACAGAGTCTATAGCTATGGGCAACAATGCACAAAGAGTGAAGGGGAATTCGTTCTAATCAGTACACCTTATAAAAGTTAGACAAAGTCCCTATAAATAAGCACCCTATCCCCTACAAATAATAATCGATACGCGAACAAATTGAATCGTTGCTGTTTGTTAGTGCCGGACTGCAGTGATCGATGATCACTGATCATACTGTATAGCTAGTTATAAGTGTTAAACGGCAATAAGTTAAAATTAAACAACTATAGTTGGTAATGAACCGGCAGTTGCGGAGAGGGAGAGAGGGAGATAGATACATTAGAAAGGGAGAGATACACATATCAGAGAGGGAGATAGATACATTGGAAAGGGAGAGATACACATATCATATGGAGGGATAGAGCTCGATATGAAAGGTGTAGTGCGAGAGAGGTCATGTACTATTTGATACAAAATGACATATTAGGTCTTGGGTTACACTATTAATTTGAGCGTGAGTAGACATGCCCTGTCTGCTCAGTGTAAAATGGTATAATGGGTGAGAAATTGCTGTACTAATCAGATTCCATGGACAAAAACATGAAGCGATGGTCGATGGATCAAAGATTGGGTCACAGCATGCAGCTGTCTGGGGGCATGGAAAGGGGTGAGAACGCCTCCTGTGTGGGGGAGTTGTGTGACATGGGATCCCGTCCGCCTTTACCACACTTCTGGACATGGAACGTACAGCAGCACTGGAAAGTACAGCAGCATGGAAAGTACAACAGCACTGCTGCAGTTACAGGTCACATCTACCCAGGTGTTTGTCTAGAGACAGAGAGAGAGACAGAGACAGAGACAGAGACAGAGACAGAGAGAGAGACAGAGACAGAGACAGAGACAGAGACAGAGACAGAGACAGAGACAGAGAGATAGAGAGACAGAGACAGAGACAGAGACAGAGACAGAGACAGAGACAGAGACAGAGACAGAGACAGAGATAGAGACAGAGACAGAGACAGAGACAGAGACAGAGACAGAGACAGAGACAGAGACAGAGACAGAGACAGAGATAGAGACAGAGACAGAGACAGAGACAGAGACAGAGACAGAGACAGAGACAGAGACAGAGACAGAGACAGAGACAGAGACAGAGACAGAGACAGAGACAGAGACAGAGACAGAGACAGAGACAGAGACAGAGACAGAGACAGAGACAGAGACAGAGACAGAGACAGAGACAGAGACAGAGACAGAGACAGAGACAGAGACAGAGACAGAGACAGAGACAGAGACAGAGACAGAGACAGAGACAGAGACAGAGACAGAGACAGAGACAGAGACAGAGACAGAGACAGAGACAGAGACAGAGACAGAGACAGAGACAGAGACAGAGACAGAGACAGAGACAGAGACAGAGACAGAGACAGAGACAGAGACAGCTAGATGAATGTGGATGAATGATGTAACTTGGTGAAACAGTAGGGGAGCCACAGGTAATATGGGAAATTTGGTAAAATGGGAAATCGGTGTTTTGAAAAGATTGGCCATGTTACAGGCTCATAAATAGTTAATAACTCTTATTAGTGATCTTAGATTAGTTCTGAAACCGTTTATAGCCTTGGTGGGAAGTGTTTAGATGGTACACTAGCACCCTCGTCATCTTGAAATAAGGAAAGTGAAAAATTAGGCCACTTTTATCATTTGGTACACACGTCTCTGTTTCCTAGAGAACCTATCGATCGGCTTAGTTTATGAGCAAGATATTTATTAGCGATACCTGAAGAGATTAGAGCATCAGAATGAACGTGTCTAATTATAATTAGCTAATTATAGAAACTCATGATTTTGGTATAATATTGGGATACTTTTATTTTACTGAAATGGGATACCCCATTTTACCAAAATTTCACTATCCCATTTTTCCAAAACATGTTTTGGAAAAATGTGATAGTGAAATTTTGGCTGTTTAAACGGCCATTTCAAACGCAAATTTCTCAGAACTAACTTTACGATTATTAATAAAGCCTATTTTTGCTCGTAACTCGAAAAAAAACTTGTATTCTCTGAAAAAAATGCACCGAGTGACAACTGCAGAATACGACTACACGTGTGGGTATAATTATTCAATTCTCATTGATCTAATCTTCTATTATAGACACCAAAAGGTTTCTGGTATCCGTGTAGCTTTCTTAGTTTAGCAAAATTACTAAATATTATCCACATTTATGTGTTAACGATCAACTCTTTGGTCCCCAATTCTTTAGCAATTTTTAGAGAATTTTTAAATTTTGGACCTGTCTGGAATTATATACAGGTAGCACCACGCTAGGAAATGAACCTGTTCACGCTTTTACCCCTTCTGTTGAAATTAGTAGTGTTAAATGAGGCTTTAACCACCCGTTGGTGAATAAATTAGATAGATTGTTTCTAACTTTTCATGATTTCACGGCTGTCGGCTATAGCGTGAGTCTTCAGACCACTTACTAATAAATAAACAAAACTTAAATACCATCACAAACTAGTTTAATCCAAGCAAAGTGCAATAAAGTTACCATATTCTGACGAAAAAATAATTTTGATAAAATGGGATACCAATTTTTTGATAAAATGGGATATCCCATTTTCGTTAAAAATGGGTATCCCATTTTACCAAACTAAAATTCCACTGCAAATTTTCAAGGTAATATGGGATAGTGCCAGATCTCCGTTATGGAGCATTCGTTGGGTTAGTTTTGGTGGTAATGTGTTAGCTTGGTCCAAATAAGACACACCTATGAAGACGGCGTGACTTTATTGTCATCTGAAAAAAATTATGGCCAAAAGTTGTTAGGTATCCCATATTACCTGTGGCTCCCCTACTGATTTCTGATCAAAAACCCCGGCCCCGCCCTATCTGTATAAATAAAAAAATATCGTAGGGGTACCCGGAGGGGGACTCTTTTTTAAAATCCCCCCCATTTAGAAAAAGGAAATTTTGAAATTTAAAAGAATTAATAAAAAACACTTTTCCCCCCCCTCCCCAGCTTTTTAAACTATTATAGTTTTGGGGGACGAAAATAATTTTAAAAAAGAGAGGGAAAAATGTAGAAAGGAAAAAAAAAAGTGAGGGAAAATGGGGGGCCGCCCAAACGCCCTTTGGGAAAGTACAACGGGGAAAGCTGGATTTGGAAATACAAAAAGCAATATAGCTTTTCGGGGGGAGAGAGAGAGACGAGAGGGGGGAGAGGGGAAGAGAAGAGTTTTTCGGGCAGAATTTTTAAAAGAGAGGGGGAGGGGAGAAAAGAGAGGGAGGAGAGAGGGAGAGAGGCGGGGGGAGTTTGAATTTAAAAAAAGGGAAAATTAAGAAAGAAGCAACCTTTGAAAGGGAAATGGAAAAATAAAGGTTTAAAAATTTAAAAGAAAAAAAAAATCCCCAGAATAGTTTTTAGAAAAAATAAGGTCAGGGTTTTCCCCTTAACCCCTTTTAATTTTAAAACCCCCATCCCCACTACTCATTTTTCCCCCTTTTCTATTTGTTCTCCTCTCCCCTCTCTGTCCCTCCTTTCTCCTTCTCCCTTTATTCTCTCTCCTCTCTCACTCAATCACTTTCAGTCTGAGCGGGGAGGAAAAACAAGGTTTCACTTGGCAGGTGTGTTTTCACAAGCAAAACAATATCAGGTAGGGGCCCCAACAAACGGGCTGCAAAAACCCTTTTAAGGGGAAAAGGAAAAAAGGAAAGAGAGGGAAAAAGAGAGGAGAGAGCGACGGAGAGAAAGAGAAAGAAGGGGAGAGGGGGAGAGAAAAAAAAAAAAATAATGAAGGGACAAAGGGAGAAGAAAAAAAGGGGGGGGGAAAAGAAAGGGGGGGGGGAAAATGGGCTTGCAAATTAAAAAGTATGATATGAAAAATGGAACCCCTTAAAAATGGTATTCTTTTTTCTAGGGAAAAGGGGGAAAAAATTTAATGGAAAAAAAAGGAAGGAAGGGGGAAATTTTCCAACCCCCCAAAAGGGGAGCGAAGAGAGCGCCCAGGAAAAGAAGAGAGGGGAAACTATCCCAGAGCGGGGAGCCCCCGGGGGTGCCCTCTCCCTCGGATTTTCCCCCGCTCTCTCTCCCCCGAAAGGCCCTAACTCTCTTCCCTTTCTTTCTGATTCCCCCCTCCCCTCCTCCCTCCCCCTCTATTTCTTTTACTTTACCCCCCCAACTACCCCGAAAAGTCGGGGAAAGTGATCAAAGGGGCTCCCCATTGGGTCCAATGAAAGGGAAATTACACAGTAAAATTGGGGGGAAAAGTTTTTAGGGAAAAGGGGGGATATAATTGTAAAGTGAGATATAGGGCGAGTTGAATGTTGAGAGGGAGGCCAGGATACAAAGACATAGACACTACTAGGAACTAAGAGCTGGAGCTTAAAAACCAGATTAATAATTTCTTCTTACTTGTTAATCAAACGTCAACTATCGCCTCATTTCGCATCGTGATGAATCGGCGGGTATTTTCCCATACTCACAAGGCCATGACGATTCACCAAGTAACCGCAGATTGTTCCAGGACCGAGTAGGAGCTTGCAGCCAGATTTTTAAAGAATTGCTCATGTTTAGCGTCAATTTTTACCCACTATTCCTCAAATGCTGATACTCGCGGGTATTTTCCGTAAAACTAGAGACAATTTTATCTGCCAGGGGCAACAAACGAGATGCAAATCGGTTCAGTAGTTCCTTGCAGCCAGGTCTTTGAAAAAGTTTGCTCTAAAATCAATAACGGAGCGGAGGCCTGTATGTAAGATCGATCTCAGTCGCGCGCGTCGTCGATCTCACTCAGGTATCAATGTGGCCAAAGGGTCGAGTAAGTCATGAACCGTAAGACAGGGATCAAGGTACATCTAAAACACACATATAATGTGTGTAACTAGAAAGAGCGGGTGCCAAAGTTGACACGGTGTGCAAACATAAAATGCAAATGACATTGGTTACATGCACATGTGCACATGGGTTCAAAATGCACCTAGCTGTATTATAGTAGTAGAGAGAGAGAGAGAGAATTATCTATGGGGGAAAACAGTCGTGCCTGAACCTCAGGTCAAGTGCACGGCTATTTTCCACTGAGACCTGAGATCTCAGGTTTCAGTGACGGCTATTCCCTGAAATTTAAGGCAATAGCCGTCACTGAAACCTGAGATCTCAGGTCTCAGTGGAAAATAGCCGTGCACTGGACCTGAGGTTCAGGCACGACTGTTTTCCCCCTTTACCTTTTTCAGTTTTCAGTTTTATAGGGCGAGACATCTTGTCAATTTATTGTTTATGAATTCATCGAGTACTGCTTTTCAATTAAGGGCAGATGTTGCCTGGCTAGACTGTGTAAAGACTGTGTAAAGACAAATGTAAAGGGAGGGTTAGAACATAACAAGGGCAGATGACGGGGAGAGAGAAAGCCATGATCCCTTCGCGGGATTCATTCGTGCGGCTGGTATAGTGGAGAGGTGACTGTGTCACCGAGATGGAGTTTGCGAGTCACTACAGATTATATAATTGATCATCAATTATTAATTGATGATATATTTTGGCTAGTACACTGTTCCAAGTGTAGAAATAAAGGAGCTATAGGTACAGCACGCAGTTGAATGTTGTGCCTAGAAGAGATCAGCAGCTGTGTTTCAACTGATCTGTTCACACAAAACAATAACAGTACCCGCCCTGCTGCACAAACAGTGGACACTAGGAGATATGAAGGGACAGAGAGACAGCTACACAGAGAGTAGGAAATTTAGTATCGCGGTCGCATGCACTACAACTGTTTCAGTAAACACGTGGGACTTGTCACTCCAAATCTACACCCGAAATCTACAATGATTGCAGGTATAATAATGACTGCTGCAACAATGAAGAGAATATGAGAACAATCTGAGAAAACTGTGTGTGTGTGTGTGTGTGTGTGTACAATAAAGGAAATGAATAGAAGAAGAAGTGATCAGTCAAAAGTGGCATCTTGTCTGTTATCAGTGCGCTGGCAATCGCAAAGGTTGCCATCCCCCTGTCTGTAATAGCCTGTGAGTGTGGCAAAGGTACCTCAAATAGTAGGGCATGATAACACACATGATTCATTATGGTTTAATATATTTTTACTGCAGAAACATGGCACTGATCATCCGCTGTACAACAGACGATGAGCTGACAGTCAAGCAGTTGATTTGCGGTCCCAATTTGATCTTCCGAACCCTCACAGAGTGCGGTGTGAGCTACACAACTCAACCAACACGCCAACCAGATGCTGTGGATCTATACCGCAAATTAACATTTCTAGATTGATATATACCTAGTATCTACCCTTGGTAATGAAATTACCCTTAACCGCTCACTGTATGCAATAAAAGGGTGAATTCGTATCTACCCTTAGTTGGGTAGTTAAACAAATCAATATAGATACTGATTACTGAGATATATATTAGGGTAGCTATGATTAGCAACAAAGTAAAATAGGTAGGTACTTTATATCCATATAATCTGATGCAATCTTGTAGGGGGACGTAAGCAGGGTGTATGCGGCATCTACTTACTAATTTGATGTGTGTGCCACGTCATCAATCAGCGAGAGATAGGGAGAGATACAGAGATAGAGGGAGAGAGAGATAGAGAGAGATAGAGGGAGATAGAGAGAGAGATCGAGAGATAGAGACTTCAATTCATGGGGATGATATCATAGTCAAGATGGAACCTCGAGAGGTTCGTTTGGACAGCTGTACAGCAATTCATTTACTGCGTCATGTTACGATCGTAACATGATGTAGCTGCACAGCTGTCCAATGTTCATTGTACTTACTTAATATGATGCAATTATATGTGTTGTCAGCGCTATATACCCTAGCCCCCTTAAAGTTAAATCTAATATCCCCAAATCTCCCATAATATTAGTCAGATTGGGACGGTTCCCTGCTCTGCTCTGCACCCGACAACATCTCAAATACCTGTTCCTTTCAGTACAGTAGGTATCGTTGAAAAGAGGAGAGAGGAGGCAGACTCAGCTCGCCGTAGTGTCTTGGAGGCTAAACCTAAAGAAAGAGTTTCAACCTCGTTACCATGGTAACAAGTTACCTTTCTAGCGCGTGAAGGTCGCTAGGGGTAACAGATCCGTAATTTAGGATAAAAATTAAAAATTAATACCTCCTCAATCACTTTATGATAATGTACCAAATTTTGGTATTCTCCCACCAAATTCTGAACTCATATTTGAAAAATTATCTCCGCGGGACCCTAATTGTTTTTGAAATCAGTTTTAGGTGGCAATGAAGAGGTTTTTTTGGCCAAATATGGAACTTGCACTGGAAAAATCGAGCAGATTTTTCTTGCAAAAAAGGTCGTCACCAAATATTTTGTACACAATCAAAATGACGTGATGAACAGTGAAATTAGTTACTCGTCGTGATCTAGGGTTTAGAAGTTAGAACCCATCCACTCATTTTGTACAGCCGGAAGGAGCTGAAAACCAAAAAAATCCTCACTGATTATACGGCTAATAAACAATCAAGCGATCCTCCTTATAGTGTTTACACTGTAAAGAGGATCGGTTGATTGTAAATTACAGAGAAACTGATATATACCTTTTCTAGTAGTGAGCGAGGGGGTGGCTGGCGATCCTTTCTGTTGCTTCTTTTTGGAACTTCCCAGATTGGGACTCGCTGACAATTGCCGTGATACTGTCATCTACTTGATTGAAGAGCAAATTATAGGGTCACTGGTCAGGCAATTGCAACTCTGGCTACTACAACTCTGGCTACTACAACTCTGGCTACTACAACTTTGGCTACTACAACTCTGGCTACTACAACTCTGGCTACTACAACTCTGGTTACTACAACTCTGGCTACTACAACTCTGTCTACTACAACTCTGGCTACTTATAGGGGTGCAACTCTGGCTACTAGGGGTGCAACTCTGGCTACTAGGGGTGCAACTCTGGCTACTAGGGGTGCAACTCTGGCTACTAGGGGTGCAACTCTGGGTACTATGAAATGCCGCTGACAGAAGAAGTATAACGCCGTATGTTAACACAATGATACTAAAAATATAGCCATGTATGAGGGTGGTACCCCCGAAATCTAATTTATCCAATCTCAAGTCTACTTACTAAAGAGGGATCGCTACTATAATACTACTAAAAGTTGTTTTGCTCTACCCTCGTACGACACATATCTACCTAACTAATGAGTCATAGAGTCGACGAATCAGTCCATAATACAATGAGTCTTTAATTGGTAGCCAGAGTTGCAAAACTATAGTATAGCCACAGCTGTGAAAAACTGTGCAGCTACTAGCCAATACAATGATGTAGCACGGTGTCCCTTAAGGAGGTGAAACCTCGACTAGATAAAGTTTTTTGGAGACCGGACCTAGGTTACGTATTTTTGACCGAGGAATCCGAAAAACATAAAATTAAAATCGAAAACGTAGCGGTTTTTGCGTAAAACGGCAAAAACTGTCATTTTTCAGCGATTTTCAACTTTTTACGCTTTCTAGAGATTTAAAAAATATTTCCTTACAAGATATGATCTTGTGCTTCTAGACTAATAAAATACAATCGATTTGCTGCAAATTGGTCCCGGGTTTGTGTGATTTGGTCAAAAGCTCTCTTTACTGTGGCCCATCAAAGATGGCCACTCTGCAAATACGTATTTGGCTCCTGTGGCCGCAGATGTAAACCAAAATAAAAGTTATTATACACCAAAATTTTCGTCTTCTCAAGGCGAACAACCTGGTTTTTTCGACATTCTATTTCATGCAGGCGTTGAGGAGTTACAGCTGAAACACTGGTACAGTGGATTTTGGAAATACACCTACTTCAACAAACCCTAATCCAGATAAGATTTCGAAAAACATACATCTTCATACATGAAAATGAAGCTCAGACAAATGCCAATGTGATGCAAAAAACGGGAAGTGTCTAACTTATTTCGTTTAGAAGCTATAGCCAAAATAAAAGTGCTTATATTTGCCTTGAAAACACCCTCTAAAAGCCCTGAAAAACAGTAAATCTGTCTAAAAATGCAATACGAATAAAATTTCACCTCCAGTGCACCAACTTAGTCCCCTGTGGACAGAATTTGTTTGAAATTGTCAGGAGCCAAATACGTATTTGCAGAGTGGCCATCTTTGATGGGCCACAGTAAAGAGAGCTTTTGACCAAATCACACAAACCCGGGACCAATTTGCAGCAAATCGATTGTATTTTATTAGTCTAGAAGCACAAGATCATATCTTGTAAGGAAATATTTTTTAAATCTCTAGAAAGCGTAAAAAGTCGAAAATCGCTGAAAAATGACAGTTTTTGCCGTTTTACGCAAAAACCGCTACGTTTTCGATTTTAATTTTATGTTTTTCGGATTCCCCGGTCAAAAATACGTAACCTAGGTCCGGTCTCCAAAAAACTTTATCTAGTCGAGGTTTCACCTCCTTAAGGGACACCGTGGTAGTATCCACTAGCCAGAGTTGTAGTATCCAGAGTTGTACAGGGTGGGCCAGAAACATGGAGCCACTTGGAGAATGGAGATAAAAATTGGAAAAATACAATCGTCTTTTCATTGTACGGATCCACATTTCAACGTGTTACCCTGTCAGTTGACAGGCTAATAATTGTTAGTAAAGGGTGACTATCTGTCGATCGCAATCCTCAAGGAACACTTTTCCTAGTCAATAGACCGTGAAAATTACACTGTACATCAGAGAGCTGTATCATGACACCTTAAGTTATCTCAAAGTGGCTCCATGTTTCTGGCCCACCCTATTACAGCTGTAGTATATCCAGATATATCCAGAGTTGAAGAGGCCAGAGTTGTGGGTAAATCTCGTCCACCTATCATAGCACTGGCAAGTGCCCCGGGCCCAAAAGGGGGGTGTGGGGGCACAGCCCCCACCATAAACGGGGGTGTGGGGGCAGAGCCCCCACCTTAGAAATACCCTCTAACTCAAAAAACAAAAGAGAGAGCACACGCAACACTTCTACACACAAGCGCGTGAAAACCTGCCAGTGCTACTATATACCATTGCAGATTTCGGGGTTTTTGATGCTTTAAAAAAGCATGTTCCAGATGAAGTAGAGAGCTGAAATTTTGTACTCTGAGGGCCCTCATATAGGAGAAGAGGCATGCAAATTTTCAGAACGATCGGATGTAAGGTAAAAATTTGCCAGAGGGGTCCCAAAATGCAAAAATGTAAGGAGGGGGAGGGGAGGGGGAGGGGAGGGGGAGGGGGGGGGGGAGGACGCTTTTTTATCTTTGAGTGTTCTCCTAAACCACAAATAGTAGAGACTTGCCGTTTGGAACAGTGGTTCCTTACATCATTGCGCTCGGTAATAGCTGTGTGAGAACTTCGAAATCGCCATAGTTCATTAACTAGTAGGCCCGTTCGCCCTACGGGCGAATTTCGGGGAAATGGTAGCTGGATTAGGGAATGCTGACATCACCTGCACCATCCGTTCCTAGCCTATCTCTCACTTTCTCCCTATACTACGTTGTTTTACGCTATGTTGTTGTACGCTCTGGGCAATGTCAAGGTGCGAATTTAAAAAATCAATGTCAGGGAG
>CM035353.1:1083309-1263309 GCA_020137815.1 Hormiphora californensis | reverse complement strand
GATGTGGTTATCAATGAAGAAGCAGATTCGGTTGTTGACGAAAGTGTTCGTGTGGTTATTGATGGAGTAGTATAGATCAGGTGTTATACACGGTCGCTTGTAGTGGGAAAACGGTAATGGAAAACGGAGATACAGTAAGACGACGCGCAACCGTGACCAATAAGGGCGCTATAGTACGTGCTGACACATGAACTTTTTGCCGCGCGTTATGCACCGTGCGCGTCTCCTTACTGTATTTTGCGTTACCGTATTTTGACTGCAAGCAGCACTGATAGAGACATGGTTACTAGAATGTGGGATAAACTAAAAGTAAATTTGAAGACCCTAGCATACTACATTTTACATTTTGTTCTTAGCTTTGAGTTAGAATGCATTCTGGATTTGTTTCAATTTGAGCTCTATCGTGCCTAATCGACACTTTGCCCAGTTTGGCGGGGAATACCAGAATTTGATTCATTTTCATTGATCATAGTTGAGGGGAATTAATTTAAGTGAGTCAAAGCGGTCGGCCTATACTATCCCTAGCTTTGCTACCTCTCTGTTTCGCTAACCTCGATCTCACTGGTACATATCAGGAACCGACCGAATCAGGAAATACTGGCCCCTGATTGGCTGATAACCAGTCACGTGACCTAATAACGAGTTCTGATTGGTTGGTACATATTATCCCGTGTTTATGTTATACCATCGCTTTCTCGACCATCATCAACAAATTCCAATGCAATAAAGACGCTAAACTGTTCAATTGTTAGACAACTTGAAAACCAATTTTCTAATTGTTAATTTATCCACGATATTGGAGTTTGTGACATTGTGACCACGGCCACCCTCTCCTGTTGCCTTACAGTTGCTACTAGATCCATACTTGTTGTAGGTTTTGTGAGCTTGGGGTCCACTAGCCCAATAGCCTGAGTTTTGGACAGCAAACACCTTGAATCCTAAGAGTGCGTTCTACACATCCTAAAAACGATGGTAAAAACGATGGTAAAAACGATGGTGAAAACGATACACACAGAATACATGTTAAAGTATGAATCTCTCTTTTTTCCCCTTCCCCCTTACGTGACTGTTGTCGGTGCACTAGGCACAACTGGAACATGCCCCAACATATTCTATCTGTGTGTATCGTTTTTACCATCGTTTTTACCATCGTTTTTACCATCGTTTTTACCATCGTTTTTACCATCTTGGTAAACTCAGGCTATTTGCCTGCTGTCCAAAACTCAGGCTATTGGGCTAGTTAAAGTTAATGTTTGTTAGCATAACTGATACAACTGATACAGCACTGGGGCTCTTCGACGAAACTTTAAGCACACTTAATAAATAAGCTCTCTTTAGAGTTACACATGGAAAATTTTTCAGACTTGTCTCGAGAGGGGTGTCGTCGAACGCTTTCCAAAACCTCACTTTAGGTCCTTGGTGTGAACCACGTGTATACCACGTGAAGCCCCGGATCACCCCTCGTGTATGGGTATAGACAACCAATCAGGGGATCGAAACTGGACACGTGATAGGATTTCCATTACATGGGTTTACACAGGCGTCAATTTGGTCACGTGTAGGGTTCACCAGCCAATAGTGTTAGCGGGATATCACACCAGATTGGGGGTGAAGAAGAAGTTTGACTTCCATTTCTCAACAATCTTGAGTCAAGATTCAAAAAATTTCAAACCTTCAAAACTATGTGTACTTTTACAGTAGCTGGCAATGAATGTTATAGCGGTCAAATAGAGACCTAATATTGATTGTTCATCATGAAAAATCAACAAACCTATTCACTCATAACTTGTAATATTATTTAGGCCGGGTGAGATGAATAGATAGGCTGCTAGATGAAGAGATAAACAGTGAAAGTATAGTAGTAGTTCACTATTCATCTTGTCATGCCAGAAGGAAAACAACTGAATTCATCCACATCTGTGAGAGTAATACTGATGGTGTATGGGCTTGGCTGAAACCCCAAACTAGTGCCTCAATATTGTGGCTGAGTAGAGATAGCTCCATGGGGGACAAGGAGTGCCATTTTATCTTCTTTCTACATGCGAAAAGCAAAATATACACTGTTTTGTAGCATCTTTTACTTGCCAACGCTGTCTTAACTACCATTAAGTCTGCTCTGGAGGAGACTTAACAAACCTCACTTTTCTCGATACTTGGGTGAGATATTGCGTGAACTATGACGTCATTGTCGCTTCAATTTGGTCCAAATCACGTGATTTTACCACGTGATTAGGGGGTTACGCAAGGTTTGGAGAGCTTGTGTAAAACTTCACTTATTACCCCTCAATTTTCACTAAGCAAGATTTCTAAAAAGTTTCGTCGACACAAACCATGCTTAAGGGGTGTGAAAATCAATTAGAAGGTGTGAAAGGAGAGTTACGCAACGTTTTTAAGTGTGCTTAAAGTTTCGTCGAAGAGCCCCTGATATAGCTCCTAGGAGAAATTAATTACTAATTTTACATACAATTTTGGAACCCATCGATCATGTTTGAAATTGGGGATGGTTTTACCGGTGACAGACAATTTCTGAAGTTAGGCTTTTTTTGCGGTCTACGTGCACAAAATTCAGGTCTCGATGATAGCCTTGTATTGGTGACATAGACACCGTGCGCGACCAAGACTGAGCTCACACACATGTGCGAGCTCGATCTCGCACGCACTAGGTGTCAATGTCACCAAAGCCTTGTAGAAGTCGTAAACAGATACAGATCAACTTAGGGCTCCTCGTAGGGGTAGAAAAACTTCTTTTGGGGAAAATCAAGTTCATCCAATCTTCACCCTTGATTTTATATATGTAGTGTGTTTAGGGGAGGTGTTATGACACACAAACAGCTGTAGGTACCTCTGACTGCAAAGCTCAAAGCTCAATACTTGAAAATAAGTAAACCTATCAACTCTTCGCTTCCTCTCTCTCTCTCTCTCTCTCTCTCTCTCTCTCTCTCTCTCTCTCTCTCTCTCTCTCTCTCTCTCTCTCTCTCTCTCTCTCTCTCTCTCTCTCTCTCTCTCTCTCTCAGCAGTGTATGTAGCTGAAGACCAAGAATAAACAGCAGCAGCATGCACTTGCAGTTATTATTTTTATCATCACTGCGCTGGCAAGCGCAAAGGTTGCAATCCCCCCCAAAGCGCAGCAGTGGAACGCAGCGCACAGTCAAGTTCATTTAGGAGCACGGTTACACCTGAAGACATGCTCGTAGATCAAAAATTTTGACAGATTCGGAATCAGCGTTAAAAATTCTATCTAGTAAGATGAGGTACAAAAAATTGATTTTAAAATCCAACACCCTACGCCAGAAACGCAGTTATACGTTTTATGGGTGTTTTGGCTGAAAACCCATATTTTAGAAGGCTAGTATAGCGTGGCTCCCTTTCATCCGTTTGACTTGAAAATTGGAATGTATACCCGGCTTGGGGTCTTTGACTCAAGTTTAAAATTTTAAGTCTCTATCTCATCTGGAACCGAAAGTTATAGATACTTGTCCCATTTGCCATAAATTCAGTGAAACACGCGTATACGCGCATGGGCGCATAGGAGAGACGCTCTTTTATAAACCATATTCAGGCCAAACGAAAAGAGATAGAAGCTTTTCGTTTTCACAGCTGGTACATCTACTGGAGGCGAGACACACTGAAGTTGGGCGCGCTCGTTCAACTCTCAACCTCGCGACACACACTGAAGTTCGAAGTTCGAAGTTTCGCGAAAACCCATTTTCGGCTGAGAAATCATTTGTAAGTGGCTAACTTATTTACTGGTACATCTCTCGAGGTGTCCTTTATCCATACCGAGTCAATTTCACCGTTTTTAAAAATGTTGGTGAATTAGGACAACTGTGACCGAATTAGCCAAAAATTTCAAAAACGGTGAAATTGACTCAGTATGGATAAAGGACACCTCGAGAGATGTACCAGCTAAATAAGTTAGCCTCTTACAAATGATTTCTCAGCCGAAAATGGGTTTTCGAAAAACTTCGAACTTCGAACTTCAGTGTGTGTCACGAGGTTGAGATTTGAACGAGCGCGCCCAACTTCAGTGTGTCTTCCCCCCCCCCCCCTGGATGTGTGTGCATTAGTCGATAATGGGGTCTCTTTTCATCGCCAGGAACGTTCTACAGAACGTCTTAAAGTCGTAATTTTTCAGACTCTGACCAGAATTCTTTGAGTTCAATTTACACCCGGAAGACGGATTCTAATCGAAAAACGAAGACTATATCATGGAAAGAGAATTGTCTAAACTTTCATAAACTCCATAGCGAATTTTCAAAACTACATGTATAAGGGTCTTAAAACGCTTCTGAAGTGTTATGACTGTTTAAAATTAGATATGACGATATGGGGTTTTTCGCCATAGCTCGGACTCAAATCTCATCCAATCGATCTCAAACTTGGTCAGTTAAATCGGGGTGCCGTTAAATCGGGGGGCGTTAAATCGGGGTCCGACTGTATAACGTCATTTTATGACGTCAAAAATGAAATTTTTTTCAACTTAGCGATTCCATACTCTCCGTACCTGTTCTACTACGTCTAAATGGATAAGAAATCCCAAAAAATGATGCAAATTATACCAAAACTAATTAAAATTAGTAGGCCGGAAAGGTTGCCCTATGATTTGAGCTACCGTTGGCACCGGCGGTGTGCGGACTCTAGTGCTACACTCTAAAGTCTAAAGAGGACTCTATATCTAAATTTAGATTTAGATAAAGAGTCCAAATAATTCTAAACTCTAGGAGGACTCTTTATCTAAAAAGTCTACACAGGGCAGATTCTTTATCTAAAAAGTCAAAACAAAGTGGACTCTATATCTACATAAATCTAAATTAGATATAGAGTCCGCCTTTCACCGCGAACTCGAGATTTCCGGCCGTTAGGCCGGAAACGAGAGTTTGCTCTACCCCTATACTAGTTTAGAAGTGTTAGGGCCTGTTATTTGGGTTCGAGGTTAGGGTTAGGGCTAGGTTTTGGGTTGGTTTAGGATTTTAGATATAGAGTCCGGGTTGGGGGATTTGTGGCCAAAAAGTACCAAGGGACTCTATGTCGAAAAAGTCTACACAGGGCGGACTCTACTTCTAAAAAGTCTACATTGGGCGGACTGTTTATCTAAACTTTTTTCAAAGTCTAACTGTAGATAAGGAGTCCGCTTTTAGATATAGAGTCCGCCTTGAATTAAGATAAAGAGTCCGTTAGCACTATAGTCCGCCTACCGCATCTCTCTGCAGAGTGATACAGTGTCTGACTCAGAGAAAAGATAGAGAGGGACAGAGCTCTCTCTCTAGTCGATCTAGCTCAGTGTATGCAGCTGAAGACCAGGAAGAAACAGGTCATCATGTACATCATAATGGATAATATATAAATCCCGCCGTTGCCACCGCATTCTCACTTTTTGAAAATATGAGTATGGTCAACTTTATCTGTTTGTCTGCAGCTCTTGTGGCTATCGCATCTGGAGCTAACATTATTTTACGGACTATGGAAAGGACCTAGGTGGTGGAGTTAGTGGATATTATGTTATGCCCATACCAAAAGGTTGTACATCTGATGGGTGGTACCCAAACTATAGGATTAAAAATTCAGGTTAGTAGCATATATTGTTTTAAAGGAAGCTGAGAGATTGCTGTTATGTTTCGTCATATCAGTTTCCTACGAGTACAGTGCGGTCGATGACATTTATTGATTTTTCGCCCGTCTGGAACTATGGGGGAAACTGTCGTGCCAGAACCTCAGGTTCAGGCCACGGCTATTTTCCACTGAAACCTGAGATCTCATGTATCAGTGACGGCTATTCCCTGAAATTTAAGGCCTCAGGTTCAGGCTAAGCTAAGGCTATTGTCACTGAGATCTGCGTCGGTCACCGAAATCGGAGATCTCAGGTCTCGGTGAAAAATAGCCGTGGTCTGAACCTGAGGTTCAGGCACAAAAGTTTTCCCCCAATATTGTTCCGTTGCTCTCTTGCTCCGTTTCAAACCGTTAAACTATCTAGAACAGGAGGACCTAGTTCATTATATGGCCCCCGCCAAGGTCACTCTGTGTGCTAAATCCCATTATTTTTTAGGAGGCGGAGGATGCAAACCAGGGTGGCAAAAATACAAAGGAAAGTGCTACAAACTTTTTGGGGTGAGTTTGTTAGAAATAATAACGCCGGGTGGACATTGATATCATATACAAGTTCACTACACTTTCTTACAACCTTTCATCAAATCAAACCAAAGACTTCCTATCGTGATTCTGTAGAAGCCGAAGAGCGGGCGCCCGCTCTTCGGCTTTACGTTCGTCCTGGGAAACACTGATTATGAATGCATGACGGTATTAATTAATTTAGTACCATTATACAGTTGTTTATCTTGTCAATTATTCCTTGTAGAGAAGACAACCCTTCAAACCCTGTGAATTGGAATGTAACGCAAATGACGCTCATGTGTGGGTTCCTAGCACAATTGATGAAGCAGAATGGGTCACCAGGTCCCCCCTTAGTAAAAAGGGATGGTATGTGTTGCTTTGGTGACATAGACACCTGGCGGGGGTCGCGCGGCGCCAGGTGTCTATGTTACCAGTGTCTATGTTACCAGTATGTTGCTGTTATAACCTTGCTATGATTACGTAATTAACTAAGATTTGGTAGTGTTATAAATATTATGTATTATTTCATTTGCAGGGCATGGGCCGGTATCTTCTGTACCCGACGATTTGGACAAAATCCTCGTCCTATATACAAGGAGCACTACACTGTCACTGGTGAGGATCCCAGGACCTTTGAACCAAGACTTAGAGACCATGTATTGACCAACGGTAGTGGAATGAAGCCAGGAAACCACAATCACAAGTGTGTTCTGATTGGAACCAACAACGGAAACAGGCCATGGGGTCCTTGGGAGACGGATGACTGTAACGAAAATCAGGCACACTTCTGTGAAACTTTCGCATAGAGCGATTATTACTTGTTTATTTTCACCTTGAAACAGTTTTCTTTTCGTTGTTATTCTTTAGGGTCAGCACACACCAAAGTTAAAATTAAAATTAAAATTTTATTTTTGACGCCACACACACCAGCGCTGTTAAAATTTCTCTCCCCCATTCTAAAAGTAACAATCTCGTGCACGATTTTGACGGTCGCGTTGGATGATAAAATCATTTTGTCATCCAACGCCACCGTCAAAATCGCGCACGAGATTGTTACTTTTAGAAGGCAATTTTTAATTTGCCGCATACGGCGTCTAGACAGCGACGCCGTCTAAAGTCGGATTTTTTGAAACTGTCACCCCCAAATGACCGTGCAGGTGAAATTCATCAATTTTGACGCGCACACCACACGTTAACATGTGATGTAACGTGCAAAAACATTCTGCGCACGAAAAGGGGGGTTGTTGTTGTTGTTGTTTTATGTGCCTCCGCTTCCAATCCTCTACTTGTGATTTTATCCCGTCCGGCAGCCAGTTCCTCACGCCCGAGAAGGACGGAGCTCAGGTTCCAGAGTTTCCTCTTTCCCCCGGGAGAGTTTTCTTCCTCCGTCTTATGTCCATGGTTTTGGAGATAAGGGTGGAATCGTCTCCCATAACTATCTTAACAGGTCCCATGAAGAGGACCGCACCAGCACTGTTTTCACATTGTGCCAGTCTCGGATATCTCCAGCGACCCTTGGTGAGTGGCATCTCAGCATTGATCGCTCTAGATGTGGCCTTGGCTAGGACAATTCGGACGCTCCATTGACTATGGCACCTTTGTAGATTTTGCGCTGCCAACCTCTGATTTGTAATCAGTACTCCATGTGGGTTCATGGAACATCACTTTTTGTTCGTGATGCAGATGCAGCGTCCGGCCGTTCATGGGGTAGTTAGGTCAGGTTCCTTCCCAATTAACGGAACTCTGGCGTGTGAAATGTTTAGTGGGTTAGGTATCTATGTGCGTCACTCATAGAAATTTGTTTTGTAGCATGGGATAGTGGTTTGTTCTGTTTGTTGATCAGGTTTTTGTGGAGGCTTGTTTGTTGGTAGAGAGTGATGATGTTGGTTTGTTACCTTCATCGTTTGGGGGGTAATCGCCATTTGGGAATCTCCTACGCTTCTCATGGACTTTTGAAGAAGCGTAGGTAGTAGCGAGGCTACTGGTTAGTGTAGTTTCTCCCTGTTGGGCTACGGAAACACCCCTTGAGTTTATCTCGACCTCGGCGTGGGAATTTTGCCGAGAGTCGGTGGTAGCTAACCAGTTATGACCTAGCTTGTTAGACCTTTTATACCTGTCCAGAGGCTAGGTGGACAGAAGGTAGAGGGGGGCCAGTTGAGATTAGACCTCCTCCAGCCTGGACTTTTGCTGGAGGACGGGTTTTGGCCGGTATTTAGCCATCTACTTTGGCCCAGTGCACAAGGCTGGGGAGATGGTGTAATACCGGCCGGGGGGTATCTCTATTCAGAGAGAGATGAGTCATGAGCGGATTAGAGAAAGGAAGAGAGAAAAACACACCACCCAAGGAGGGCAGCTCTGTTTCCTTGGAGTGGTATGTGAGATGCTCCAGGCAGTTCAAGAGCTTCATGGTTTACCCCGGGGTATGCCGGGTCACCCCTGAAGATTCCCTGCCTGGTCTGTAGGACACTATTGCTATCTAAAAAAAATAGACATTAGCCGCGGCCTGCATCTC
Organism: Hormiphora californensis; assembly: GCA_020137815.1. Classification (NCBI taxonomy): domain Eukaryota; kingdom Metazoa; phylum Ctenophora; class Tentaculata; order Cydippida; family Pleurobrachiidae; genus Hormiphora; species Hormiphora californensis. The sequence goes on along the minus strand of CM035353.1, from coordinate 1,254,689 downwards.
AAGGGCGTGGGAAGGAATCTCACCCTCCGAAAAGGGGGGTGACAGTTTCAAAAAATCCGACTTTAGACGAGGTTTGATAAAATCAGCTATAAAAACGGTACCAAAATTGCTTGAAACGGGTTATAGACGGTATCAGATGGGTTATAGAAGGGTTAAAGACGGTATCAGACGGTGTTGCAACGGTATCAGACGGTCTCTAGACGGTACCGTCCCGGTGTCTAGACGGTGTCTAGACGGTGTCTAGACGGTCTCTAGACGGTTTCTAGACGGTGTCCGTTCAAAGTTGAGACGGCATGTCTAAAAATTGTACCAGACGTTGAGACGGACTGTAACTCAGACGGAGTTCTAAAAGTCTAAAGGAAAATCGATGAACGTTTACGTACCGTCTATACAACGTCTCAACTGAAACCGGTAAACATACGGCCGTCTAAACAACGTCTAAGCAAAATCTCGCGATTCAGTTTCAAATACCGTCTTAACAACTTTTCGATACGAATACCGTCTAAACAACGTCTAGACAACGTCTTAAAGAACGATGTCTAGTCGACTCGACCGTTTTTGAAGACCATTCTGGATTACCCATGCCAATTGGAATTACAGAGCTTGTAATGGCCAAATGTTTATGAGCCGCATGAAGATATATAGTGTTAGTAGAGTATACCGGCGGCCTCTAGGGTTGGACAACATGTAAAACACTGTGGTTTGTTAACAGTTTCGGCGTCAACGCCTTCTTCAGAACTCAAATTAATTTGTTTAAAGTAGTGTTGAAAAGTTTGAGTTCTGAAGAAGGCGTTGACGCCGAAACTGTTAACAAACCACAGTGTTTTACATGTTGTCCAACCCTAGAGGCCGCCGGTATACTCTACTAACACTATATATCAATTGGAATTAGTGGTGAATGTGTGCTTATTGTTGATTGAATAATTGAATGAAAATTATGTACTGCATGTGTTTAACCAGCACAGTCGTACCACGATGCTCGGGGACGGGAAAGGGGGTTTTGCCCGGTAAATCGGGGCCCCAGGCCAATAATATATGAACTTCCTATATCGGAGAAAGTTTATCCTCCCGGTAATTTTCGTATTAAACTTCAAATAAATCGAGGTCCGACTGCAACTGTACATCATTTTCATTATCAAAAAGGCACAAATTTTTCCATTACCGTTTTCCCACTACAATTGTAGTCCACTAAATCGCTTAAGCGACCTAAATCGCTTAAGCGACCGTGTTATGCCACAAATAGCTGTAGGTACAGTCGGACCCCGATTTAGGGGCCCCCGATTTAGTGGCACCCCGATTTAGGGACATGATTTTTTTCCCCCGATATAGGAAATTAACCTTATTTGACCCCGATTTAGTGGACACCCCGATTTAGTGGACTACAATTGTAGTGGGAAAACGGTAATGGAAAACGGACCCCGATTTAGGAACACCCTCGGGGGAAAGGCTCTTGTCCGACTGTACCTCTGATTGCAAAGCTCAAAGCTCAATACTTGAAAATAAGTAAACCTATCAACTCTTCGCTTCCTGTAAATCTCTCTCTCTTTCTAACTCCTTTATAACTTTATAACTGAGTCAGACGCTGCATCTCTCTGACTCAGAGTGACTCAGAGAAAGATAGAGAGGGACAGAGCTCTCTCTCTCTCTCTCTCTATCTCAGTGTATGCAGCTGAAGACCAGGAAGAAACAGCTCATCATGTACACCATAATGGATAATATATAAATCCCGCCGTTGCCACCGCATTCTCACTTTTTGAAAATATGAGTATGGTCAACTTTATCTGTTTGTCTGCAGCTCTTGTGGCTATCGCATCCGGAGCTAACATCATTTGTACGGACTATGGAAAGGGCCTAGGTGGAGGAATGGGCGGATATTATGTTATGCCCATTCCAAAAGGTTGTACATCTGATGGGTGGTATCCAAACTATAGGATTAAAAATTCAGGTTAGTAGCATATTGTTTTAAAGGAAGCTGAGAGATTGCTGTTATGTTTCGTCATATCAGTCGCCCGCGCATAATGAGTTTCCTAAGAGTACAGTACGGTCGATGACATTTATTGATTTTTTCGCCCGTCTGGAAGAACTATGGGGGAAAACTGTCGTGCCACGGCTATTTTCCACTGAGACCTGAGATCTTAGGTTTCAGTGACGGCTATTCCCTGAAATTTAAGGCCTCAGGTTCAGGCTAAGCTAAGGCTATTGTCACTGAGATCTGCGTCCGTCACCGAAATCGGAGATCTCAGGTCTCGGTGAAAAATAGCCGTGGTCTGAACCTGAGGTTCAGGCACGACAGATTTCCCCCAATATTGTTCCGTTGCTCTCTTGCTCCGTTTCAAACCGTTAAACTATCTAGTACAGGAGTACCTAGTTCATTATATGGCCCCCGCCAAGGTCACATACACACGATCTGTGTGCTAAATCTCATTATTTTTTAGGAGGCGGAGGATGCAAACCAGGGTGGCAAAAATACAAAGGAAAGTGCTACAAACTTTTTGGGGTGAGTTTGTTAGAAATAATAACGCCGGGCGGACCCGGATATCATAGTTCACTATTATAATAGTAGTGAATTATATATAATTCACTTATATAAGTAGTGAATTATATAATTCACTACATTTTCTTACAACCTTTTATCAAATCAAACCTAAAGACTTCCTATCGTGATTCTGTAGAAGCCGAAGAGCGGGCGCCCGCTCTTCGGCTTCTACGTTCGTCCCGGGAAACACTGATTATGAATGCATGACGCAATTAATTTAATTGATTTAGTACCATTATATAGTTGTTTATTTTGTCAATTATTCCTTGTAGAGAAGACAACCGTTTAAACCCTGTGAATTGGAATGTAACGCAAATGACGCTCATGTGTGGGTTCCTAGCACAATTGATGAAGCAACTTGGGTCACCAGAAACTCCGAGCTGAATAACAAGGGATGGTATGTGCATGTGTTGCCGTTAACCTTGCTATGTGTTGCTTTGGTGACATAGACACCTGCGTGCGGGGGTCGCGCCAGGTGTCTATAGTTACCAATCTATGTTTGACATAGACACCTAGCGGGGGTCGCGCCAGGTGTCTATCATGTTACCAATGTGTTGCTGTTATAACCTTGCTATGATTACGTTAACTAAGATTTGGTAGTGTTATGAATATCATGTATTATTTCATTTGCAGGGCATGGGCCGGTATCTTCTGCACCAGACGGTTTGGAGCAAATCCCCGTCCTATATACAAGGAGCATTACACTGTCACTGGGGAGGATCCCAGGACCTTTGAACCAAGACTCAGAGACCATTCCTTCTCCAACGGCAGTGGAATGAAGCCAGGAAACCACAACCACAAGTGTATTCTGATTCACACCAACCACGGAAACAGGCCATTCGGTCCTTGGGAGACGGATGATTGCAATGAAAATCAGGCACACTTCTGTGAAACCTTCGCATAGATCAGCGATTATTATTACTAAGTAATATTATTACTTGTTTATTTTCACCTTGAAACAGTTTTCTTTTCGTTGTTCTTCTTTAGGGTCAGCACGGTAGGCGGACTTTAGTGCTACACTCGGCAATTTTGCATTTGCGGGCATCGCACTATAGACGCAGTACCCACGTACTATAGACGCATTATAAACGCATTATAAACGCATTATAGACGCATTATAGACACACGCAATATAGACGCAATTTCGTAAGCAGCACTATAGACGCAATATAGACGCATTATAACAGCAATATAAACGCATTTTTATAGACGTGACGCAGTATAGCCGCATTATAGGCGCACTACCCACCCCAAAATCACCTTATAGACGCACTATAGACGCATTATAGACTGACTATAGCAGCACCATAAACGCTACATAGACCCATATAGACGCATGATAGAAGCATTATAGACGCAAATCGCTTTTTATAGACGCCGCGTCTATAAAAAACGTGCTTTTTTAAGAAGCACTATAGACGTACTCCAGGCTACAGTGCGATATTCGAGGCGCAGTTGGGCGTTTTATAAACGCATTTTTGTCGCATATAAAAGGAAGCAGTATAGACGCATTATAGACGCAGTATAGCCGCATGTGTGCGAAATGGATAAAGACGCAATATAGACGCAAAATAAGAAGGAGAGGGAGAGAGAGGGAGGGAGGGAGGGAGGGAGGGAGGTGAGCGGAGGAGAGGGAAAGGGGGAGGGAGGGATACAGGCCACAGGGACAGAGTGAGAGACAGAGACAGACGGATAAAGACCTGAGACAGACGGACAGAGTAAGATGGAGAGAGAGTAAGATGGAGAGAGAGTGAGATAGGGACGGAGTGAGACAGAAAAAGACAGAGAAGGAAACAGACGGACAGGGACAGACGGACGGACGGACAAACACGCGCTTACTATCTCCCTCTCTTTCTATCTTAATCTCTCTCCCTCTTACTCTGTCCGTCTGTCTTAGATCTTTGTCCATCTGTCTAGTGTTTCTGTCTGATCTGTCTCTGCATCCCTCCCTCTCTCCATCTTTCCCTCTCCTTCCCTCTCCCTCCCTCCCTCTCTCCATCTGTCTCTGTCTGATCTGTCTCTGTATCCCTCCCTCTCTCCCTCTTTCCCTCTCCTTCCCTCTCCCTCCCTCCCTTTTGCGTCTATATTGCGTCTTTATATCGATTTCGCACACATGCGGCTATAATGCGTCTATAATGCGTCTATACTGCTTCTTTTTATATGCAACAAAAATGCGTTTATAGTTCGCCCAACTGCGCCTCAAATTTGGCAGCGTGCGTCTGAGTACGTCTATAGTGCTTCTTAAAAAAGCACGTTTTTTATAGACGCGGCGTCTATAAAAAGCGATTTGCGTCTATAATGCTTCTATCATGCGTCTATATGGGTCTATGTAGCGTTTATGGTGCTGCTATAGTCAGTCTATAATGCGTCTATAGTGCGTCTATAAGGTGATTTTGGGGTGGGTAGTGCGCCTATAATGCGGCTATACTGCGTCGCGTCTATAAAAATGCGTTTATATTGCTGTTATAATGCGTCTATATTGCGTCTATAGTGCTGCTTACGAAATTGCGTCTATATTGCGTGTGTCTATAATGCGTCTATAATGCGTTTATAATGCGTTTATAATGCGTCTATAGTACGTGGGTACTGCGTCTATAGTGCGATGCCCGCAAATGCAAAATTGCCGCTACACTCTAAGTCTACTGCAGTGGTCGACTCTATATCTAAATTTAGATTTAGATAAAGAGTCCAAATAAGTCTAAACTCTAGGAGGACTCTATCTCTAAAAAGTCTAAACAGGGCGGACTCTTTATCTAAAAAGTCTACAAAGAGCGGACTCTATATCTACATAAATTAAATTAGACATAGAGTCCGCCATTCTCAGCGAACTCGAGATTTCGGCCGTTAGGCCGGAAACGAGAGTTTGCTGTACCTCTATACTAATTGAGAAGTGTTAGGGCCATTATTTGGGTTCGAGGTTAGGGTTATGGTATGGGTTAGGTTTTGGGTTGGTTTAGGATTTTATACATATAGAGTCCGGGTTGGGGGATTTGGCGCCAAAATGTACCAGGGGACTAAAAAGTCTACACAGGGCGGACTCTATATCTAAAAAGTCTACACTGGGCGGACTCTTTATATCTAAACTTTTTTCAAAGTATAACTGTAGATAAAGAGTCCGCTTTTAGATATTGTCCGCCTTGAATTTAGATAAAAAGTCCGTTAGCACTAGAGTCCGCCCACCGGTCAGCACACACCAAAGTTAAAATTAAAATTAAAATTAAAATTAAAATTAAAATTAAAATTAAAATTAAAATTAAAATTAAAATTAAAATTAAAATTAAAATTAAAATTAAAATTAAAATTAAAATTAAAATTTTAATTTTAATTTTGACGCCACATACACCAGCGCTGTTAAAATTTCTCTCCCCCATTCTAAAAGTAACAATCTCGCGCACGATTTATCGACGGTCTCTAGACGGTGTCCGTTCAAAGTTGAGACGGCACGTGTGAAAATTGTACCAGACGTTGAGACGGACTTTTACAACCCCGTCTGTAACTCAGACGGAGTTCTAAAAGTACGTTTAAACGCAGTCTCAACTGAAACCGGTAAACATACCGTCTAAATTTAAACAACGTCTAAGCAAAATCTCGCGATTCAGTTTCAAATACCGTCTTAACAATTTTTCGATACGAATACCATCTAGGCCAGGCCCTTTTTGTCATTTTGAGGTCATTTGGTGAACTGAGACATAACAAAGGTTTTCCACTTGCATTGTACTCCTATGGGGTCTCAGAAACACCAAAAAAATTTTCCACTCCAACCGAGGTGAAGAAAGTGCCCAAAATTGCCATGCCCTTTTTGCCTGTATTTTCAGCCTTGGCCAAAAATAGCAACTTTGCTTTGGATTGGAGTAGAGACATAAATGAGGGCACTAAAATGTGTAGAATGAGCAGCAGAATCGATTGGGACCAAGCAGAAGTCTCTATCTTGTCAGCTTCGAGAGATAATTGGATAATTAATTATGCGCATAACCGTTTTTGAGCCATATGGCTATAGCCACTCGGGAGCGGTTTTAACAATTTTGCTTCACAGGAGCTTGTTCGGCATATAAAAATTAGTGGGAGTAACAAATATGAAGTTTCTATCGAATAAGGTCAATGCGTTATTTAACTTAAAAGATCAAAAAAAGAGTGGAAAATGAGGGAAAATGACCAAATTTCGACTTTCCCCCTCATATTTCGAACTTTGAAGTTGAATAACGCATTGACCTTATGCGATAGAAACTTCATATTTGTTACCCCCACTAATTTTTATATGCTGAACAAGCTCCTGTGAAGGAAAATTGTCGAAACCGCTCCTGAGTGGCTATAGCCATATGGCTTAAAAACGGTTATGCGCATACTTAATTATCCAATCATCTCTCGAAGCTGACAAGATTAGAGACTTCTGCTTGGTCCCAATCGATTTTGCTGCTCATTCTACACATTTTAGTGCCCTCATTTTTGTCTCTACTCCAATCCAAAGCACAGTTGCTATTTTTGGCCAAGGCTGAAAATACAGGCAATTAAGGGCGTGGCCATTTTGGGCACTTTCTTCACCTCAGTTGGAGTGGAAAATTTTTTTGGTGTTTATGGGACCCCATAGGAATACAATGCAAGTGGCAAACCTTTGTTATGTCCCAGTTCACCATTTTCGCAAAAAGGGCCTGGCCTAATCTAGAAACAACGTCTAGACAACGTCTCAAAGAACGATTTCTAGACTCGACCGTTTTCGAAGAACATTCTGGATTACCCATGCCAGTTGGAATTAGTGGTGGATGTGTGCAAACTCTCGTTTCCGGCCTGACGGCCGAAATTTCGAGTTCGCTTTTCGTGATTTTAGCACTAGAGTCCACACACCATTCGAACCATCAGGGAAATTTGAACCGGGGCAATTTGATTAAAGTGAGAGTGGACCGAATCAGAATTGGACAAGTTTTTTGTAGGTAGTAGAGATTAGCTCTCTGAGCATTTTGCGTTTTTGCCGCTCAAAATCGACCCACCCATCACTGAGATATTTTTGTTATGTTGGGAGAACTCCTGTTTAATCAGTATGTATAAAACAGAATAGAAACAATCGTGGTGTTCTACTAACACATTCTGAATATAAGCAGTGAGGTTGACATGTCCACGCACAGAAGCTGAACAATGCAAGTTAGCATATTAATAATTCAAAGAATGTGTTAGTAAAACACAAGGATTGTTTCTATCCTGTTTCGTAAATACTAGTAAACCCGTTCGCCCTACGGGCGAATTTCGGGGAAATGGTATTGGTAGCTGGAATAGGGAACACTGACATCATCAGTCTAACTAATGACATGCACTATCCCATCTTAAGTAACGGTACCTTAGAAGGAGCTCAGGCGGGATCGCTGCGAGTTTCTGGTTTCAGAACGTCAAATGATGATCCGGCGATCAAAGTTATAAAAGAACTTACTATTTCGTCTGCTTGCAGTATTCATCTGCCTTAATCTCTGAGATTGATCATCGGTTCTGTTTAACCTCTAACGTCTTGTTCGTTCTCTCTGCACTTCTTTTGGTGATGCTGCATTTGAACCCCTCAGTGTATGGAAAAGTAGAGAATAGCGGTGAGATCTTGCGTGAATAACTCCAATTGTCGCTGTCGTATATCAAGAGTTGTTGAAGAGAGCATATAATTAGCTGGAACAGTGAAACAGACTAAAGCAAGATCAAATGCACGTGCACGTGCAGTATAACAGTAGCAACCATGCCATTGGCAACGGCTCCGACTCCTGGCCCCACTCCAATAGTACTCCACAGTTCACCTCTAGGCTCTAAACCTGCACGTGCTAAATGCCATATAAGGTAAAAAACGTTACACTGGATTTCCCTATTTGCTTTAATAATAGTATGATTGATGCAGCAAGAATTCTCCCAACATAACAAAAATATCTCAGTGATGGGTTGGTCGATTTTGAGCGGCAAAAATGCAAAATGCTCAGAAAGCTGATCTCTACTACCTACAACAAACTTGTCCAATTCTGATTCGGTCCACTCTCACTTTAACACACCGGGGCAATTTGGTTAGTGAACCGGGGCAATTTGGTTAATAAACCGGGGGGATTTTTTGGGATGACTCCTTAACCTTAGGGTCACCACACACCAAAGTTAAAATTAAAATTAAAATTTTGATTTTAAACCCGCACACACCAGCGGCCCCCATTCTAAAAGTAACAATCTCGCGCGCGATTTTAACGGCGTGTTAAAATTTTGTCATCCAACGCGACCGTCAAAATCGTGCGTGAGATTGTTACTTTTAGAATGGGGAGAGAAATTTTAACGGCCGCTGGTGTGTGCGGGTTTAAAATCAAAATTTTAATTTTAATTTTAACTTTGGTGTGTGGTGACCCTTATGTTAAGGGTGTATGTAGCGCTGGTTAGTGAATGGGTGAGCGATGATAGATTGGTTCTGGGGCAAGGAACACGGAAATAAACAGATCTGTCGAAATGAATTATTCGACAAGAATATGTATAGTCTTCGGTGTTTAGCTCAGTGATCGCTCGTGATATCGCTCTCAATATCGATCTTGATAACGCTCCTTCTCCCTTCCTCGTCGTAGTATAAATACTCTTCCTAGAATCCGGATTGACGTAGATTCCTCGTGTTAAACGTAGAGGTTGTTGTGACTATCTCAGATTGTTATGATTATCTCCGCAAGTGCCAGAATGTTATGACTATCTCCACAATGATCTCACTCGGTCCAAGCTGTTCCGAGTAACTATGCCGTACCAAATCCGATTTGAAGTGGGTGAATAAATATATATTCAATTTAAAGAAGAGTGGGTAGGAACCCAATTTATCGGGGGTACACATGAGTGTACATATTTGTAATGACGAAAAGAGGTGTATAACACTTAGGGGGGAGACACACTGAAGTTGGGCGCGCTCGTTCAAATCTCAACCTCGCGACACACACTGAAGTTCGAAGTTTTGCGAAAACCCATTTTCGGCTGAGAAATCATTTGTAAGAGGCTAACTTATTTCCTGGTACATCTCTCGATGTGTCCTTTATCCATACTGAGTCAATTTCACCGTTTTTGAAATTTTTGGCTAATCCGGTCACAGTGGTCCCAATTCACCAAAAATTTTAAAAACGGTGGAATTGACCCGGTATTGAAAAAGGACACCTCGAGAGATGTACCAGTAAATAAACTAGTATCTTACAAATGTTTTCTCAGCCGAAAATGGGGTTTCGCGAAACTTTGAACTTTTCCGCGAAACTTCGAACTTCGAACTTCAGTGTGTGTCGCGAGGTTGAGAGTTGAACGTGCGCGACCAACTTCAGTGTGTCTCCCCCCTTACATCATAGAAAGGTTTATAGCCACAATAATCGAAGCAGAATTTAACGCCGAATGTATTTAGATTATTGATTCCGGATTCCGGAAGGGAGTATGGATGACAGTTGGATCCATTGCAACATATTCTCGCTCCGCGAATAATGTGTATGTGAGGTGTAAATGTCACCAAGGATGACATGAGCTCTCCGGCAGGGCACGTTGTTATGGGTACAGTTGTCTGGGAAGGGGTGATAACAAACTTGGTTCTAAAATATAGAGGGTTTAAAGAAAGAATTGGGAGGGCCGGATCTCCATCTACATCTCCATACCATCTCCACTTCCATCTACATCTACATCTACATCTACATCTACATCTACATCTACATCTACATCTACATCTACATCTACATCTACATCTACATCTACATCTACATCTACATCTACATCTACATCTACATCTACATCTACATCTCCATCTCCATCTACATCTACATCTACATCTACATCTACATCTACATCTACATCTACATCTACATCTACATCTACATCTACATCTACATCTACATCTACATCTACATCTACATCTACATCTACATCTACATCTACATCTCCATCTACATCTACATCTCCATCTACATCTACATCTACATCTACATCTACATCTACATCTACATCTACATCTATATCTCCATCTACATCTACATCTACATCTACATCTACATCTACATCTACATCTACATCTACATCTACATCTATATCTCCATCTACATCTACATCTACATCTACATCTACATCTACATCTACATCTACATCTACATCTACATCTACATCTACATCTACATCTACATCTACATCTACATCTACATCTACCGTGTGCGGCAAAAAAAAATCCCCCCCCTAGACCACCATAGTTGCCGATGTGGTGGAGAGCTGTAACTTGGCAGGGTTGCAGTGTTGCTCCACTATGTCTATCTTGATCCTGACAGAAAATCAGAGCTCTAGCTCAAAATTCTTTTTTTGATAGGAATGAACATTGTCATTCATTCCAAGAAAAATATTTTCGGTCCAGAATTCAAGAATTATCTTTGGCCATCGATTAGCTTTCCAATGTGACCAAGATCATCTAAATTGGGCAACCCCAAGAGACACTGTCATGTTTCTTAAAGTTAGTCAGGTCATGTGATCTTCACCGAATCGTTGATTATCCGGGATTGCTAATCGAGCCAATGGGCAGAGGAATCTCGTATCACGGCCGCTAATGAGGTATGTGTACCAATACAGGGTAATGTGATTCGAGGAAGAGGACATTTTCAAAGAGCTACAGATCTCATGACCACATCAGCGTCATCCCTCATTAGTAGCCGTGATACGTGATCTCTACACACTTAGACCGATTCGTAATACTGAACACTCAACGATTCGGTGAAGATCACATGACCTGATTAAATTTAAGAAAGATGACACTGTGTCTCTGTGGTTGCCCAATTTAGATGATCTTGGTCACATTGGAAAGCTAATCGATGGCCAAAGATAATTGCTTGAATTCTGGACCGAAAATATTTTTTTCTTGGAATGAATGACATGTTCATTCCTATCAAAAAATGAATTTTGAGCTAGAGCTCTGATTTTTCTGTCAGGATCAAGATAGACATAGTGGAGCAACCCTGCCAAGTTACAGCTCTCCACCACATCGGCAACTATGGTGGTCTAGGGGGGGGGCTTTTTTTGCCGCACACGGTACATCTACATCTACATCTACATCTACATCTACATCTACATCTACATCTACATCTACATCTATATCTCCATCTACATCTACATCTACATCTACATCTCCACTATCTCCACCATGGTGTCTCCCCTGGGATGGTGCGCCATGCCAGTGCAGAGACCGTCACGGGCTTCAGAGCACTACAAGCCCGTCTCTAGCTCCGTCTAAACACCCGTTCGGGTCAAAATCCGTCTAAACGCGTCGTCTAGTCGGTGTTGGAACGGCGTCGTGTCTATACGGGTCTGCGGCAACATCAAACATGGTGAAAATTTAACTAGAGATTCTGTCATGACAATATGACAGTATGAGTCATGACAGTATGACACCTCTAATATTTACTCATATTAAACACATGTAGTTTCGGTATGAGGGTAAATGATACCAAAGTAATGTTATTGATATTTTCATTGTGCTCCAGTTTATGCCCTGCACAGGTAGTTGTCGTGCCAGGTTCCCTGCCTATCAGCACCCTCGTGCCATCGAACACAGGCTCCCTTGGGTCCGGCAAATTCCCACCTCATGTTGGGTGCCCTGTGGTTGGTGCACAGGTAGTTATCATGCCATGTGTGAGGGTCAGCTCCTTCCTTGATCTGGACCACACTTCTTTCCCTTGATGGGTCCGGCGTAACTCCACTGCATTCCAATGTCTTGAGTGTGGGGGCTGGCAGAAGTAGTTTTCCCTCCAGGTGGTTTGGGGAGGCTCGGCAGGTTCAATGATCTGGACACACCTCCAATCCCCTGACGGGTCCGGCAGAGCTCCTCTGAAGGTCCTGGGGGAATCGGGAGGGGGACGCTTTCCCGGCACGAGAGCCAGAAGGCAACAGCCAATCTTGGAGACCAGGTTGATGTAGTTGGTGCTGGTTGATACAGCTCAGATAACCCCAGTTTTTAAAGGTGACAAAACAGATATGGTTTTTCCGTTTTTGTCTTTCGTCCGATACAGGCTGAAAGCTAATTGTACACCTATTCTTATACACTCACCGTCTTTGAAACTCCAGATGATTAGAAAGTGTTACAAAGTGTTACATAGTGTGACAAAGTGTTACATAGTGTACAAGTGTTACATAGTGGACACTGTGTTAACTGTGTTACAAAGTGTTCAATGTACATTTTGTGACAATTTGTGACATTTTGTAACAATTTGCATCACTTTGTAACAATTTGTAACACTTTATAACATTTTGTAACAATTTGTAACACTTTATAACATTTTGTAACACTTTATTACACTTTTTTACATGTGCAGAAATCTTTTTGTGCACGTTACATGTTACGTGTCCCCCCCCCCCCCCCCCCCCCCCCCCCAATAAATGAATAATAAAGTTTCCACTGGTCGTGAGATGGTAAAAATCAGCAGCATTTTCTCACAACCCTCTCCTGACCGGGAGGTTGGGGGCGATGGGGATTTTGTTGAAGGTTAGGAGGGAGTGGGGAAGATTAGGAAATCGTGCATGAAGTATTGAAATTTATATGGGAAAGCTAATTCCTTCACTAAAATGTCCCAATATGTTTCCCGAACCACCAAAAAAGAGTTTACCACTCAACTCCGTGGGGGGTGTATCATTTGGCCTAATTGATCCTAACACTAACAGGGTGTCTTGCCTTGTTTCGACCCTCCCTCCCCACAAGGTGTTTCAACTGAGATCCTTCAGACACTGCAAGATACCACTCAGACCTCAACAAATGCCTCAGACCCTGCTAAATACCCCTTAGACCACCTTAGATACCTCTCAGAGCCTACTAGGTACCCCTCAGACCCTACTAGATATATTAGTAGATCTAGCTAGATGCCCCAGACCCAACTAGACACCCCTCAGGCCATAATACGAGCATTTTGAGAACCAATTTAGGTTTCTAGCATGTGTCCAAGCCGATTCACTGAAATACCCTGTTAGGATCAATTAGACCCAATTATAACACCTCCCCCCCCCCCCACGGAGTTGAATGGTCAACTCTTTTTGGTGGTTCGGGGGATCTATTGAATACAAGCACATTAAATTTACACACAGTACACACACACGTGTGAAACCGTGTCTCACACACGCACATACACTGCACAGTGTGCAGTACTGTGCAGTGTATGTGCGTGTGTATGTGTGTATGTGTGTATGTGTGTGCAGTGCACACACATAGACACAGACACAGACATACACACACTTTCTCCCTCTCTCCATCACGTGATATGCCCATATTTGGTCATCACGACCTACCTAACCTCCCAAATACATCATAATTCATAACCCCCACCTAATCTCTCACTCCATCCTAACCCACACATTCTCTTATCCCCTCCTTACACCCTTGTTCCATGGGCAGAATTCGGCAAGATTTAGGCTGAATTACGCCTTTTATTATCAGGCCCAACGTATACACAAGGCGTAATTCTGCGGCGTAATTCTGCCCATGGAACAAGGGTGTTACCCCCTCACCCCGTTAGGTGTGAGTGCTGGTTGTTTTGTTCAAACCGTTTTTATTTTATCTTATTTTAAGTTACCTTGTTCGACCCTCCCTCCCCAAAAGGTTTGAACAAAACAAATTTTAGGAAGGGTCGAACAAGGCAAGGCGCTGTTAGGTTTAGGTGCTGTAAGTAGTTAGGTGGGGAGGTTGCTGTTAGGTGTGGAGGTTGGTGTTGCGGGGTTTGTTTCGGTTCCTTGGGATTGGTCTGGCAGCATGATTCATGTTCTCAACTTACTAATCTCCCTAATCTCGCTCGAACCTCATAACCCCCTTACCCCAACCTCCCACATAGTCTCCCTCACCCCCACCCTCCTCCCTTGGCCCGGTCAGGAGACAGGAGAGGGTTGTGTAATGTCTTTTGTGACATTGTGACACGGCCAGTGGAAACTTTATTATTCATTTATTTTCTAACTTGTTGAACTGAACATAAGTTATGTCATAACGAAGAGTGCATCTTCTAATCCTCATCTTTTCATCCAGGATTCGGGCAAGATGTTTTAAGACTTGCCTTATTTGAACAAAACAAGGTAACAATACCTGACAGGAAAGTAGGGTTTAGTATCAGGTTAAAATCAGAATGGGGACTTTCCAAATGGGGACATGGGATAGATAAAGAAATGTATGTTTAGGAAGCGAGAGGCAGAATTAGAGAGAAAAGAAAGATAGCTGATAGATAAGAGAGAGAGAGAGAGAGAGAGAGGAGGAGAGAGGAGAGAGAGAGAGAGAGAGAGAGAGAGAGAGAGAGAGAGAGAGAGAGAGAGAGAGATAGAGAGAGAGATAGAGAGAGAGAGAGTGAGAGAGGAAAGAGAAAGAGAAAGATAGATGGATATGTAACCCTTGCAGCTGTTGTTTTGTTACATTACATCCATGATCCAGGTTAGGTAAAAGAATGAATTGATTTGCCGTGAAAAGTGTTGTTATGTTCTTTACATTTGTGTTTCGGGGGTAGTGCGCCCGAAACACAGTCTAGCCAGGCAAGTAAAGTGGGCAGTGAAAATTAGTTGTTTATCTCTCTCCCTCTTGGCCTTATTTTGTTCAAACCTTGCCTTGTTCGACCCTCCCTCCCGCGCCCGGGTTTTAACAAAACAAGTTCAACCCTGTTTGAACAAAACTGCATTGTCCGATATTTGATTTTTGCCAACATTCATTGCGAGACTTTGTTTTGTTCAAACCTCCTCCCTCCCTCCTCACCCCTGTATTCAACCCTGCCTTTAACCTATACAAAGCACACTTTTTCAGCATTTTACCAAATAAGTTCCAAACAACCCAATCCAGTAATCCATTCTCACAGAGTTGGTGAAACAATTGATTTCATGACCTTCATTCACTTTGCCTTGTTCGATCTTGTTCGACCCCGTAGTCAAAGACAGCTTTCGCGAGACTAAGAGACTTTGCCGCACGCGCGCGATTATAAGAAAGGGGTATCTAAAACGACTAGTAAACAGCGCCAGCACTCGCTGCACGACAAGTACCAAGACAATTCAATTACTCAGTGGTTTTAAGGAGAATCGAGGTGAAACTTTAGACATCTCTAAAACTACTATTTCTCGATGACCCCATAAAATCTTCTTGATAGCACCTACGGTGTTGAAGTTGTCAGAGTGATTTTCGCTCAATCATTTAGCTTTTATGGGGTCATCTTCTAAATTAAGTTACATAGTATATTTTAAGTTTCAGAGCGTTACGTCAAAAGACACGCAAATGGGAGACCACAAACGTGCCCTAAACCGAGATAGACTATACAAGTGGCCCTCAGCGAGCACTTGCACGTTGCGCGGCTGTTTAGTATACGTGCCATTTTGATCTTTATTTGTTTAATTCTCGTTTAATTCTCGTTTAATTCTCTATAAAACAAATTTTGCCGCGCGTTACAGTTTATAGCCGCGCACGCCTCATAAATTTTCAATAGTTTGTCGGGCCGCAGTTACGGTATTCTACTCCGCAAACTTCAAATCGCGCGCGCCGCACGGTTGCCCCTCGCAACGAAAGTGTGACCAAAAAATGTCCCTCTACCGATTAGTTAGTATACCAAAATGTCGTTTTCGAATTCTAACCCTGCTATGCCTTTTTACAAAGTAAAAAGGCATCCGGGTGAATGCCGAAGGCATCCACCCGGGCAGGGAAAAAATTTCAAATAATACTACACTATTTGCTTAGTTTACTGTATGACCATTGACCATCCCCGACATTCGCCCGTAGGGCGAGCGGGCTTACTAGTTATTATAATAATAATAATAATATATAATAATAATATATAGTGTAATATACCTATATAATAGTGCTATGATATATTAGTATACCTGTATGATTTTCGGTTGTATCGCACAGATATCTCTTTTACATAGAGCTCCTCTTTAATGACCTCGAACCTGTGAGACTCCAAACGAATCTTCAGCAACTTTGGCTCACCTATAAATATAGATTCGAGATAAAATCCAAGGGATGATAGCATGATAAGAATAGTAGTATGGGTTATATTGGACAAATTTTATAGACAGCAATTAGAATAACTAGGAATATCATTATCAAAGCCGTGCCAGCTATAGCCTCAAATTTTAGATTGCTTCCTTACCGACCATCGTTTCTACGGTGGTAGAACGCACTCTTAACAGTTAACACTAAACAGGGTCGAGCAACTTACCGATACGTTCTGGTAGCCAGAAATCAGGAAATACTGGTCCCTGATTGGCTGATAATCAGTCACGTGACCTAAATAACGAGCTCTGATTGGTTCCTGCTTACCGATGTGTTCTGGTAGCCAGAAATCAGCAATAGTGGCCCACTCTGTATCTCTATGAAAGGTCCTGTTAACTCTCAGCTCCTGGGACTCACTGTCTTTACTCCCCGGGTTAACTACCAGCACCATCGTCCCATCGTCCCACTTTCTAAAGGAGCAACATTATATTTTATGAAGGAGCAAACAAATTGATTGCAAAATTAAAGCCCCCTCAGACCCCCTATAAAACGCGATTACCCCCTAAAACGCGTGTCAATTATCTCGTCCCCTACCTTGTTGCACCTAGTTGTGGGTACACAAATCCGGTTCTGATGTGGAAAGTGTAAGCTACAGACCCCGGTACCCACTCCTCTCCGCAGTGCTGGTCCTCACTCTGCAGCTCCCCATTGGTGGAAACTGATTTACTACTTCGACAGAAAAACATGGCCCCTAGGACATGGTTATGATATTGGGGAATGGGGACATGATATTGGGGTTATGATATTGGGGTTATGATATTGGGGACATGGTTATGATATTGGGGTTATGATATTGGGATCGCTGATCATTCTAGGTAGCTGCTGACAACTGACAAGGAAATGAACTCATGCATGATTCTAGATCTAGCTGCGGTGCTTTATGCTCATCGATGATCATAAAGCACCGCAGCACCGGCGCAGCTGCAAAGACGTACAAAATTGACACTAGTTTTCTCCGAACGAAAAGTTCTTGGAAATGCTCACAAAGTTGCTCACAGCACACAACTAGCGGTTTTTGCGAACACAATGGGACCACTGTTAGAGATAGTTCCCACTGATAATCTTAATAACAAGCATCAACAAGTCTGCATGGTCTGAGATCTAAAAGTGTATTGACACCACCGCTTATAAGAGCTGCACCGAAACATGCTATATCAGCACGATAGATAGATGCTATCAGGCAAGCAAGTTCCATTACGTCATGCAATCTTCTTTTTTATAAGATAAATTATAAATTAAGTTGTTAATTTAACGATACAGTATGGGGGAAAACAGTCGTGCCTCGAACCTAAGCAATTCAGGCACAACTGTTTTCCACTGAGACCTAAGCAATTCAGGCACGACTGTTTTCCACTAAGACCTAAGCAATTCAGGCACGACTGTTTTCCCCCTATGATATTCATATTTTGTAACTAAGACGTTTAAATGTTTGGCATGTTATGCTGTACCACATGTATGTACAAGTGTACATGTGTACATGCATGAACATGTGGTACGTTCTTATAGTGATAAGTAACACATTGAAAACACTATAGTGTATATTTGAAAATATATTTTCAAATAAACTAGCGCACCCATTGGGTGCGCTTCAAGTAAGAGCTTTTTGATAACCCACCCGGCTTCGCCGGGTGGTTCCTTTCGCCACTTTCAACATCAATAACACGGTTGCCATGGCAACTGGATCGGTAACTATGGGGACTGGCATATTAAAATTCATTCGAAAATATCAGCAAACTTCCACTGGAAGTTCCAAAAGTGTGAGCAACAGCTTTACAGCTTTGGGCCTATAGAGTGTTTTATGAAGGAGCAGTCTGTCGCTTAGATACCGCTGAACGAACGACCATCACGCGACATCTCCAAATTATTTCCCTGCCCGGGTGATTGCCGAAGGCAATCACCCGGGATGATGTTTTTAGCACGCACGTGCTAAAAAGATCATTCAGGGTTTAGAAATCAGCAGATTGTGTAGTTAACTAAAATGTCCGTCCGTCCGTCCGTCCGTCCGTCCACCGTTACACATAGCAACAAAGTCTGCTCCTTCATAAATCTTTCAACTCACACTTTGTTGATGCAACAAAGGAAATGATTGACACATATTGTGGCGCGCAATTACTCACTCGTATCACTTCCTATTTTCACCTGAAATCACTTTGGGTACCCTACAGCCGTACCATGACGTGGTAGCAAGTCTTCCAAGCATGAAACTACTATCACACAATAATTGCAAGTGACTGGTGTTAAGATTACTGAGGCCTGGGGGTAAAGGTGAAGCGCTTGGTCACCAACTAGGGTCTCCTAAGCAACTGTCTTGGTTATCATAGCAACTGCCTTGGTTACCATAGCAACCACCCTGGTTACCATAGCAACTAACATCGTATCAGCCAAAAATTGCTCTTAGAGTGCAAAATTCATCGGAAAATCTGAATTTGAAGCTTAGTCATCGATTTTACACCCATCTGGGACAGGGAAACATCGCATTATGAATACATAATGCAATAATTCTTGTTTTCAAATAAATACTATATGCTAGCATGTGAGGAAAACAGTTAAAAACAATTTCAAGTTACGATATGTGCTACGCACGATATGTGTACGCAGGTCGCAGCCATCAATTAAAATTGTCACAAAAGATATGTCTCTTTACTGTTGAATTTCAACAGTAAAGAGACATATCTTTTGTGACAATTTTAATTGATGGCTGCGACCTGCGTACACACATCGTACGCGTACACATATCACGTGTGCTCGGCGCAGAAAGTTATTTTTACAGTCCCTACGGTTGCTTATATTATAGTAGGGATCAGGGAGGCACGGATTGAAAGTACCTAAAAGACTAAATGAAGTATCACTGCAGTAGGGCAGAACAAGGGTGTGTGTGTGTGTTTGTTTGTTTGTTTGTTTGTTAAAGACGTCTTAGGAACCTGGGATACTGAGTTCTCCCCCTCATCTTGGTCTACTCTGATAGTATTTTCATGCTAGCCTTGATGGAAAATATAGGGGAGACCCCAGTAACTCAGTCTTACTCCAACCGACATACACGATACCCAGTGGTACCCTTGTTGGTACCGAACACAGAGTCTGATGCGGGGGACATCGCTGTCCTGGGTATCGTGCCGGATCTTGAAGTGTCTCCGACGTGGAGGGATTTTGGAAGAAGTGGGAATCGGGAAGAATAGAAGAGAGAGGTTGAGGAGCACATTTCTGATCTGAGAGGTCCCCATGATGACTCGAGGACAGTCGGGGAGATCAGAATGGCTATAATGGAGGGTGGATGTATGAAGGATTATCGTCCGTTGTAGTTAAGTCAAGACATAGTTCCTGTAACAGTTGGAGGGTAAGGTATATGGGAAAGGGAAGTGAACGGAGTGGATATAGTTTTCATGAATATATTAAATGGGTGGAAGCTGTGTGTGCTTGGCTGATCGTGGTAGAGGGATATGGCTGTCATTCCAGTTAACACTGCATTACAGAACCACCAGGAGATTTTGGGCTGTGGGAACCATAACCTGGGTGGTAGGAAAGGTGGCGGGCGTGGAGATAGCAGCCAGGATGCGATGGATCTTATCATGGCTTCTATTTCCTTGTGAGTTGGGATGCAAGAACAGATATACGAGTACAGGACAGGAGAAAGACCTTATAATGTAACATCGAGATGTATATATATATATGCCTAAGGGGGGGGGGGGGGGGAGGGAGTAAGGTAGGGTAGGAGAGGATGGGAAGGTAGGGTGTATTGGGGTAGAACCAAAGAAAATAACAAGATTGGAAAAATAAGTAGGAGAAGTGTAAAAGAAAAAAGTGCAGTCGAGTCAGTAATAGAGTCACAAAAATTCAAGTGCGTGAAAGTCAATGGTGTGAAGGAACTTGAGAATGGGTCTGGCATCGATGATGAGAGTGAGTGGAGAGTGAGAGCCTTTCTAGACGAGACAAAATCCCGCACGAGGCCCCTACAGTAGGCCCCCATAGGAGGCCCCCATAGTAGGTAGCAAGACCACTCTAAACGAGTAACTGGCCACTATAGGAGCCTCCCATAGGAGCCCCACACGAGGCCCGTCCAGAGACGACCCGGACCGTCGTATGAGGCCCCCACAGCAGCCACCGCACGCGATCGCCGCCACGTACGAACGAAATATTATACCGGGGTAAATAATGGGTCGTGTTAACAGGGGGTGAAGTGTGAATGTAAGGCTTCCACAACGTCCCCGTTTCATATTTCGTCCACACGTGACAACGATCTCGCGC
This sequence comes from Hormiphora californensis, assembly GCA_020137815.1. NCBI lineage: Eukaryota > Metazoa > Ctenophora > Tentaculata > Cydippida > Pleurobrachiidae > Hormiphora > Hormiphora californensis. The sequence goes on along the minus strand of CM035353.1, from coordinate 1,233,930 downwards.
AAAAGCCACCACAGGAGCCCCACAGGAGGGCCCAAATCATTCCCAGACGAGCCCCGCACGAGCCTCCCATAGTAGGCTGTAATGGTTCAAACTCTAACAGGCTGTTAGAGTAGAAATGAAGCTCTAGACGAGTATCCACCCACTATTATAGGAGCCTCCCATAGGAGCCCCCCACAGTAGCCCCACACGAGACCCCGTCTCGTCTAGAGAGGCTCTGAGTGGAGGTGAGTTGTGAAAAAAGAGAGATCCGGCTGGCTCTTACTGACCCCTATGGGAATTTCGCGCGGAGGAACCTGCATTCTCCAGCCTTTTCGTCACGCGAATGAAGGTGATTATCCAAGAAAAAACTAGCTAAATACCTGGAGAAAACAGGCATTCGCGCGGCCACTCGCACGCGCAAAGAAATCGCGCGGCGCGCTTGGGTATTTCACCCTTTTAATCGTGAAGTGAAAATTTCATTTTCAAAAAAAGTTTCATTTTTTTTTCGGCTCGCGGTTTTTTTTTCCTGAAAACGTATTTCGCGAGATTTATCAATCAACCGTGAGATCATTTAACATAGTTATAGTCGGATTTTAAATAACTGTGTTAGTTTTCAAATTTCTTAAAATGACCATAACTCCGGTTCCTGATGAGGTAGAGACTTGAAATTTGGAGGTTACGAAGATCATGCTAAGTTCTTTCGAACCAATAAATTTCAAGTCTTATCTTATCAGGAACCTGAGATATGACAAATTTTGTTATTTTTGAGAAACGACATTGATTTGAATTTGATTTGTACTGCTCCCCCACCTTAGCATTCAGAGTTACATGCCAAGTAGATACTAAACAGTCTGACGTTCCAGTGACAAAACTATCGTTCTGCCGTTTGAGCAATATTGATTGGTCTATCACAGGTGGCGGTACTGTCACCACTTTTGTTTATCATATACATCTCAGATCTGTTAATCGTAATCTACCAAGCGACGTAAGATACCGAAACTTACAAGTTTGCAGAAGATGGCTCGGTACAGGTCACTGGAACACAAGAGGAAGGTCAAAGATCTATGAATAATTCAATACATCCATGAGTGGTGTAGGCTGTGGTGTCTGGTCGTAAACACTGATAAAGACAAAACAGAAATCATCGTTATACAGCCCAAAAGATCGGACCCACCAACGTCCAACCCACCCTACTACCCAAACTGATGATGTTGATGATTTGTATTGTTGAGTGATGGGAGACTTTAGGTTGTATAATACCATCATGATCATGGATTGTACCAGCTGCACGAGAAGGCAATCTAGAATTATCATCTACTAACTAGATTATTATCTTTACAAATCCACGCCTAAGTATCCAGCTGTCACGTGACTTATACTGATCCGGAACCCCCAATTGTCTCGCACTGTTTTCTACTTTTTAATACATGGTGTTTCAGAAAGTAGTTTTCACTTTGCAAGGTACATGGTTAGGGTTAGGGTGGGGGTTAGGGTTGGGGTTGGGGTTGGGGTTGGGGTTAGTTTAGGGTTAGGGTTAGGGTTAGGGTCGGACCCAATGTATAGATAATTGGTGTTAATCAATCGCCCATATACGCAGGGGGTTTGGGTTATAGAAGATCTATCGTGCCCTCTGTTGGGACACCCTTTACAATGGTTATCACTTACACATACGCATGTACACAAACATGAACACTAAATCTTTATTTTAGATGTCACAAAGATTCATGAGGATGAGGCTCAAATATGGCCAGGCAACCACAAATCAAATGGTTGCCGATGGGTATATGCCTAGATGTGAGGTCCCGGAACCAAAAAGACCCTTCTCATTCAAGTATAAATTGCAATTGGTTGGCTGTTATATTTAGAATTCAATGAGCTTCTTAAATAACGCATTGATGCTGTGTATACACGGTCACAAGTTTTAATCATGTTTAATATCACAGGTCCTTTATGGAGCGCATAGCCGCGGCCACTCCTCCATCATCTACAGAACCCTGCCCGAGTAGCACCCCACCACTGGTTAGTGAGGTATGTTAATTAGGGCCAGGGGTCTTCACTAGCGGCGGACTCCCTGGATTACTCACACACTCAATTGCTCAGGGATGTAATAGTATTGGAGACAAATGATCGAGCATTGGCCTCATCATCCCTCATCCACCTCATCCAACATAGTAACATACCTCCTCCACTTGCAGCGCCAACCCGTAGCAGCACTACATTATAATGAGGATAAATCGTCCCAGATCACAGTCGCCCAAAGAAATCAAATAAATCGTCTCAGACATAGGTAAACCAGATGGTGGGTAATGGATAGATTCAATTGATTCAAGATTCTTGAGTAGGGAGCCACGTCTTAGGGACCCTATATTGCGCAATGCAATATATGGCGCCGAGGCGACAACTGGTGCGCCAGACCTGAAGTGTACAACTACCAGTATAAATTGCAATTGGTTGGCTGTTATATTTAGAATTCAATGAGCTTCTTAAATAACGCATTGATGCTGTGTATACACGGTCACAAGTTTTAATCATGTTTAATATCACAGGTCCTTTATGGAGCGCATAGCCGCGGCCACTCCTCCATCATCTACAGAACCCTGCCCGAGTAGCACCCCACCACTGGTTAGTGAGGTATGTTAATTAGTTGCTACTCCCTATTGGATCACTATAACGGAGGACTCCCTGGCTCAATTGGCGCCAATAGTAGTACCCATTTATAGTTCATATTACAAAATATCTAATTCAATTAACTCACGTCTCATCATCCTTCATCCACCTCAATATCCAACACACCTCCTCCACTTTCAGCGCCAACCCGTAGCAGCAGTACTGCAGTATAATGAAGATAACTGCCCACTGACAAACATAAACACGGAGGATGTTACTACACCGGTATCCCCCCGTCCACTATCCCCCACTCTACTATCCCCCACTGTACCATCCCCCACTCCACTATCCCGCACTGTACCATCCCCCACTCCACTATCCCCCACTCCACTATCCCCCACTCAACTATCCCCCACTCCACTATCCCCCACTCCACTATCCCCCACTCCACTATCCCCCACTCCACTATCCCCCACTCCACTATCCCCCACTCCACTATCCCCCACTCCACTATCCCCCACTCCACTATCCCCCCGTCCACTATCCCCCACTCCACTATCCCGCACTGTACCATCCCCCACTCCACTATCCCCCACTCCACTATCCCCCACTCCACTATCCCCCACTGTACCATCCCCCACTGTACCATCCCCCATTCCACTATCCCCCACTCCACTATCCCCCACTCCACTATCCCCCACTCCACTATCCCCCACTCCACTATCCCCCTCTCCACTATCCCCCACTCCACTATCCCCCACTGTACCATCCCCCACTGTACCAGTAGTCCCCGCGCCAACTTCAGCAGCAACTCCGGCACCACCCGCTAGGAAAAAGAAATGGGTAAGACAATTATTCAATACCTCCAGACAGCTAACAAGCCGAACCTTTTTCCTTTTCTTGAGGGTGATGCAGCTTAATTATACCTAAACATGACCTACATTTCAGATAAAATGTAATGCGTGCAATGCGGTTATCCAGGCCAAAAACCGCTGGGCACATAAAAAGACTTTAAAGTGCAAGCGGGGGACCAGATAAACTTCTTTGAGCTCAACCCTGAAGATCGGATGGCTCCTCTACGAAAGCTTATCACCTAAACTTATTTTATTAAGTAATATACTTACCTTGATTTTAACTGAAATGCAAATTTGTATAATAAACTTGTTTCTCTTTTTTATCCGGCTCCCGGGATACCAATTTAGCACTGTTGGTGAAACATGAACAAGTCCTGTGAAACTTCAATATTCTAAGATTCTTATAGACTGTTAGAATTTCTTACACACTCAAGTGAGTAAGAAATTCTAACAGTCACATATTTTAAATTTACATGCAATTAACATCCAGCCACTATCACTTAGCTAAGAATTATGTCAAGTTCACTCCACCGAAAGGCTGCATTTCTTCGGGCATTCAAGCTGCAAAACAGTATAAGCGATGTTAGTATGGACACCCTATTAACATATTTAAGTACTGAGGACTTTCAAACTTCTCCAGCAGAGATGGAGAAAATATCCTCATCACACAAGCTGAAAGTTTTTGTCGACAACTTCGTTGATTTAGTGGAGCCAAAGGATAGGGTTAGTTGATACTTGATAAATGATAACTAACTAGAGGGCTTATTTATTGATATAAAATTGTTAGCTGTGTAAGCTGCCATGCCCGATATCAGCTGTCAGGGTGGGTGTCTGTGGGCCTCTAATCACATACCTACACACATTATCCTCTTGATAGGTATTTTGCAACAACTGCTATAGCTGGTATTCCAAAGATGAAATCCCGGAGTTCTGCGAAAACATGAAATGTCAAGCTCCACAGACGAGGGAAGAGATGTCTTTATCCGACCAGCACTACACTTACACTCCATTACGGGCGCAGCTGAAGTCACTTTTAGAGTCCGAGGTAAAAATAATGGGGGCATGATATTGTTAAATGTTTTATTCATTTTAGCGGGATTTTTTAATGGATAGTTCGGATATAATCTAGGCTTATCAAGTCTGAGACATCATCACTGATCGCAAATGGAGGGATTTCTCTCGCCAACTACTATATAAACTGTCTCTCTCTCTATCTATTTCTCTCTCACTCTCTCTCTCTCTCTCTCTCTCTCTCTCTCTCTCTCTCTCTCTCTCTCTCTCTCTCTCTCTCCCCCTCAAGGTAACTCGCGAACTCATCGTGAAATACAGCCGCACAAACAAACTAGTCGAACCGGGGAAGATAGTGGACGTGCAGCAAAGTGAACGATGGGGGCAGTTTAGCGCCCTCCACGATCTTACTCGGCCTATTCCGACGATTAGTGTTGCCATCAACATCGATGGTGTGGCCTTGAGCAAAAGCTCAAACGTTCCCCTCCACCCCGTACAGCTTTCTATTCTGGACCTGCCCCAGACAGTGCGGGAATCGCATATGATAACCCCCCTCATGTTTGTCCAGACTGCATCAGCGAAGTTTGATGATAAACTGTTGATGGAGCTTATCAATGAGATGAATGTGTTGGCGACAGAGGGGTTTACATGGCAGGCATGGGGCAAGACGTTTCTTACCTACTTAATACCGTTCTGTGTATGTTGCGATGCCCCCATGAAATCGAAGTTACTTGGCATTAAAGGGCACTCTGGGTATTTCAGCTGCCCAAACTGTACTATCAAGGGTCAACGTAAACCCAGCAAATCAGGAAAGGGCTTCGCTATGGTCTTTGAAGCATCCCAGAATGGAGTGGAAAGGGAACTTGGAGACCCTGGACAGGTAAAATTACTTCAAAGTTCTAAAGAGAGAGAGAGAGAGAGAGAGAGAGAGAGAGAGAGAGAGAGAGAGAGAGAGAGAGAGAGAGAGAGAGAGAGAGAGAGAGAGAGAGAGAGAGAGAGAGAGAGAGAGAGAGAGAGAGAGAGACAGAGAGACAGAGAGAGAGACAGATAGACAGAGAGAATGGAGGGGTTGCAGGGGCTTCTCTCCTGGTCGGCTGGATCACGCATGTTACTCTCGGTCGCCTCCCCCCAGTCGGTGGGACAGAGAGACAGAGACAAGGGTATGGACAGGTACAGGTACAGGTACAGGTACAGGGACAGGGACAGGGACAGGGACAGGGACAGGGACAGGGACAGGGACAGGGACAGGGACAGGGACAGGGACAGGGACAGGGACAGGGACAGGGACAGGAACAGGGACAGGGACAGGGTCTCTTTTGAACGTTTCTCTATAATATCTATCTCTCACTCACACCCCCCTTTTCACACCTAGATGAAGGAAACTGTCTTGAAGCAGATAAGATATCTTGGTGAAGACCTCTTCCGGAACTTCTCTATCGATTTCTTGCATTGCATTTGTCTGGGAGTGGTGAAAACTCTTCTTGGGATTATTTTTGAAAAGCCACGAACTGTCAAGGCTGCAGATCTGTACCTAAGCGGTATTCAGCCGCCCTCCTCAACAGAGCGCTGGCGCCCGATTCGTGATATGGTACATTGGAAAGCCCACGAGTATGGTAATGGCTTGCTGTCTTTTGTTTACCCGCTGCTACAGCACCTCGAGGTAATTCAGTTTAATTCATATTATATTACTAATTTACACAACTAACTAACCCACCGGGTGTGCCTTTTGTAAGGGGTTTTGACAACCCACCCGGCTCCGCCGGGTGGCCCTCTTTATTCAATTATTTCCACAGCTGACACCAATTTTGCTGTTTCCATGGTAACTGAATCGGTAACTATGGTAGTTCTGAGTGTCTAAAAATTCTTTCAAATAATCAAAACTCCCAAAAGTATGAAAAACACCTTTGTTGCCTACTGCCTAGCTAGACTGTGTTTCGCGTGCCCTGTAAAGGAGGGTTAGAACATAACAACACCTTTGCAACTTTGGATACATATTAAAATATTTTATGAAGTAGCATAACAATCAACGGACAACGACGTCGACTGCATTCAACTCCTTCTTTTAATAGAGATCACATGCGTTATATACACATGTGCACATTCAAGTTAACACCCACGCCCACCTAATCATCACCTGACAACTATTTTTACTTTTTCCAGAATGAGGGGCTTGTTAAAGCTGGGACTACCGCTCATTTTGGCCTGCTCATCCAGGGAGTGGCTATGCTTGCCGATGTTGTTTATGTTGGTTCAATTGGAAAAGCACATCAGTACCTACTTGAGTTCGTGCATGCAGTGCCACAATTCTATGGGCACTGTGCGGAAACTTACAACATGCACCAACTACGACATCTTGCCGAGCGTGTTCATTACTTGGGACCACTAAAGAGCACGTCTATGTTTATATTCGAAAGTTTCAATCGTACCCTACTGGCCTCGTTTAACGGTAAGCATGCATGCACAATTCACTGAAGAAGAGTTCTCGAATTAATTGTTTTCTTGTTAAAATGCATGCGTATTGCGTGTGCTCCAATTCCCCAAAGTAAAAAATCCCCCATAAATATATTCTTGATATAATACTGTTTCATCTATTTAGGGAACCAGTATATAGGGAAGCAGATTTCTTACGTGTTAAGCATCAAGCGTGCATTGGCAAATCTAGGAGTACAACCCCTGATTGTTGAGACGCCTATGCTCAATCAGCAGCTGAGCAAACTACTCCCTGTTAGGATAACTCCGGGGAGAAAGTTATCTCGCCCCATGGGAACGGAGAGGAGAGATGAGCTAGAGCTGGGGGTAGGATATATGGTCGCCGAGGACACTATTTACGAACGCAGCTCATCTGCGTCGTACAAGATAGAGGTAAAGGTTGAGGGAAACGATAAGAACTCGTATGTATACGACACGAATGAAAATGCATTCGGGGAGGTAGTGGGTTTCACTGAGGGGGAGGTCTATTATAAGGAAATCGTGGGGAACAATGTGTTAGGAATCGGGATGGAAATTATGGGCTATACAGGAAGAATTGTGGTTTCGGAACAAGATACTGTACAACTGTGTTTCAAGTGTCATCGTTATATTTTTAGGCCAATTAAGACGTAAGATTTGGTTTGTTTTGGTTGGAGAAATATAAAGTTGAACAATAAAATAAAACAGTCTTTAAAAGAGATAAAGAGGGAGAGAAATTGAGAGAGTTTTTTTCTACATTTTATATCTGGTTTTTACATGACGTGTTGCGTATTAGTGTTTTACTCAGTTCCCCCGTACCTTCAGCAACCTCCCATTTATTACAATATATTACACCTTCCCCAGTTCTTTCTCTCTCTCTCTCTCTCTCTCTCTCTCTCTCTCTCTATCTCTCTCTCTCTCTCTCTCTATCTCTCTCTCTCTTTCTCTCTCTTTCTCTCTCTCTCTCTCTCTCTCTCTCTCTCTCTCTCTCTCTCTCTCTCTCTCTCTAACTAACATGTTGCTAACTAATATGTTCCTAATTAATTAATATTTGGAATTATTGTTAGTTAGAATATATATATATATATATATATATATATATAATAATAATTCCAAATATTAATTAATTAGCAACATATTAGTTAGCAACATGTCGACTAATGTCAATAAGATTGCTGTGGTCCAGTGGACCAAAGGATATGATATCATGGTGGGAGATTTCGCCTTCCAGGCGGTGAAAAAAGATAAGGTTAGTACAATAGTACAATTGCTCGAGCGATACTATATAAACTCTCTCTCTCTCTCTCTATCTCTCTCTCTCTCTCTCTCTCTCTCTCTCTGACTGAATCATGAACCTCCAACTAGTGGGATATCGGTCAAGAAGTGGAGTTGAGGAACGGTAAAAGGAAGGCGGTTGTGGTTGGCTTCATTTCAAGTAAGTTGAAGCGCCAATTAGTAGCAAATCCTATAATTCAGAATTCAGATCGTTTCGACAGGAGATATAAAATAGTCAACTAAAATACATTTTTGTTGCCTATAAGCTAGACTGTGTTACAAATGTAAAGGAGGGTTAGAACATAACAAACATTTTTGTAGCTGCAGAACGTAATAGTTTCGGGGATAACCTCCTAGTTAAGCTACAGGGAGTAGATTTCGTCAAGGGAGTATATAACGAGACATACTTTAAAAGGTGGGTTGTTAGTATAATTTAATAATTTCTTTAGAAAACACAAATACACACAGATATCGTGATAGACTATGTTACGCCATCCCGAACCGTCCTCAGTAAGCAATGCTCGCTGAAAATTCCTCGCCCAACTTAGGTAGATTTCTTGATATTCATATAGGTACATGTTTTTTTGCGGTAGTTTTTATAAACTGATTGATAATAAGATTTTACCCCACTGCAGGATATGCAAGCAGCTACAAAACGAGGCCAATGGTGTTACTAATAGTTCTGAAACTAGTTTAACTGGTAACGGTACCGGTACCGGAACAGGTAAAAAAGCAGCTGGAGGTAGTGCTGTTTTAACCATTGGAGCCGTGACCCCCTCCCGTATATCTGGATATGGTATGGGCACTGGAACAGCTGGCTCATCGGGAGGGCCACAATGGCCAACAACACCATCCAATTTGTCGCCATGCCCAAATATTGATATTTCACAGGTACTTGAATGCCTCATTCCTTAATTTCTCTTTAATTTACAATTAATTGCAGTACAAATCCATAATAGGAATTGAAAATTATATCGAGAGAGAGAGAGAGAGAGAGAGAGAGAGAGAGAGAGAGAGAGAGAGAGAGAGAGAGAGAGAGAGAGAGAGAGAGAGAGAGAGAGAGAGAGGAAGAGAGAGAAGACGTCACGACCACCATTTTGGAGGCCAACCTGTGTCTTTTCCCTCCAATACTCCATGGCCCAAAAATTTTTACCTGCCCCTTTTTTCTCTGTCTAACCCCTTTTATCTTTTAGACAGTAACCCAAGACTTACTGCGAGTCTGGCGAATTGTGAAAACAGGAAAAACGCTTTTTAGGAACAAAACGTTCTTTCCCGCTATCGCGAAGGTAAGCAACGGGGGCAACAAATTTTTTGACTAAAAAAGGAGGTGAAGGGTAAGTTGAATTACATCATGGGTGGGGTCACTATTTTTTGTGCATACAATATTCACATTTAATCGTGCGTCCTTGACCCCCCTGACCCAGTTGCATCACCGATTCCCGCAAGGTGCCTTGCAAAGTATTTGTCATGAATATTAGCACAGCCCGGTTCCATGGAAAAGTGACACACGAGCGCACAAACATCTGGAAATTATGTTCGAATTTCCCTTTTCCACACACACTTGTCAACAAGTTTTAATCCTTTTCCCCCGTCCCAACCCCCCCCCTCCCTCTCTATTCTTCTCAAATCTCCTCTCTTTTTCTCTTTTTTTTCTCTCTCACCCTCCCCTTCTCCCCCTCCCCTCTCTCTCCCCTTTTTCCTCGCTCTCTTTTTCCCTCTGTCTGTTTTTTTGGTTTTGGGTTTTGGGGTAGTATACGGTTACCCCACTCCCCTCTCTCTCTCTCTCCCCCTCTCCCCTTTCTTCTCCCTCTCCTCTCTCCCCTCTCTCCCTTCCCCTCTCTCTCTCTCTCTCTCTCTCTCTCTCTTTTACCCTTCCCCCTCTCTCTCTCCCCCTTTCCCCTTTTTTCTCCCCTCCCCCTCTCTCTTTCTCCCCTTCTCTTTTCCCCTTCTCTCTTTTCTATCTCTTCCCCTTCTCTCTTTTTCTCTCCTCTCCCCCTTCTTTTCTCTCTCTCTCACACAGTTCATATCTGATATGATGGAATGATATGATGGAATATTTAATTTCCATTTTCCATCCCAGTTTTAAATTTCCCAAATCCCCCCCAATTTTTTGGCTAAAATTCGGGGGCAAATAATAAAATTTTTTACGCTGTTCTTTGGCCTATAATGAAACGGGCCGACCCTTCAGTGTGAAACCCCCATTAATGTGCATTTTGTCCCCCCTTTAAACCTGCAACTAAACGCTGGGGGGCCGCCCTATTTTTTGCAGATCTTTGAAAAAACTAGAGGTTTACATTTTCCCCCATTTTTAAAATTTCCCCTTAGCAGTAACACTAATACAAAGTTAGTTACTAATAATTTGCTTTTTCAGCTATGAGGGAAATGATGGAGAGGACCAGGGATAGGGAATAAAGGTTTTTTCGGGGGGTTCCCGAGGACGTTTGGGAAAGGACCCCAGACCCATGGGGCCCGGGGGAGCGGTTTGTCCAAGACCACCGCCACCAAGGCGGAATTTTTGAAGTAAGAAGATACATTTTAAACAAAAAGGGAGAGACAGAGCGAGAGAGAGAGAGAGAGAAAAGAGAGGGGTGGGGAAAAGGAAGGAAAGAGGGGAAAATAAGAAGAAGGGGGAATGGGGAGAGGAGAAAAGGGAAGAGCAGGAGGAAAAAAAAAAAAAAGGGGGGAAAAAAAAAAAAAGGGGGGGGGGGGGGGGAGAGAGAGGGAGAGAGGGGGGGGGGCTTCCCCCACCCTCACCCCCTTTTGGGGGGCATTCCCTGAAATTAAATGCTAGTACGTGGGCCCCCCGATTCTACCCCCCCCGGTTTTCTCCCCCTATTTAGCGGACCCACTTTTTACGACAAAACTCGTTACCCCGAGGGTGCTGTTATTTGTTAAATCGGGGTCCGACTGTGTACTGTATTTTAACAAGCCTGGCAATAACAATTTTGTTAACTAAACATGCGACTTGTTTTCCAGGGAGGGGCTAAATAATCGATTTAGTCAAGAAGAACAGGCGACAAAGACGATATATACAGATCCGAAGTATATCCCTAAACGTGATCGTGCGAGGCTGGAGGCTGAGGGGCAAGAAGGTGTCCTGGATAAGGACTACATTGACACTTTAGTGGGGGTGCCCGGGAAAAACGGTTTAAAATTGACGCCCCGGACGTGAGGGGTCCCTCCCCAAAAAAGGTTTCATAAAGTGGAAAAAAATCCCACAAAAAGTAATTTAGAGAAAAAGGGGGGGGGGGGGGTTTTTTTTTTTTTTGGGGTTTTTTTTTCTTTTTATTTATTCAGCTATTATATATTATAGCTGCAAGAATTTTATAGTCCGATAAATCATTTAATTGCTTCAAGTATGGAGATGAAATTGAAAGAGACAGGGAGATTTTACTTTTTTATTATTTGTGGATTTTACTAGATTTATTATGAACAACAATATAAATGCGTTATTATTTCTTGACGTTGTTATAGTCGGATTTTAAATAAATGACGTTTCTCAAAATTAATCTCCGGTTCCTGATGAGATTAAGACAGAGAATTGAATTTTGGAGGTTACGAAAAACTTAGCATGATCTTCGTAACCTCCAAATTCCAAGTCCTTAAATTTTCTCATCAGGAACCGGAGTTATGGTCATTTTAAGAAATTTGAAAACTCTAAAAAACAACAGTTATTTAAAATCCGACTATAGTTGTGAAAATGAATGTATTCCTCAGAACGATCATTTTAAGTGAGCCAGGTTATTTCGAGAAACAACTGAATCAGCTGCACTGCTGCACTGATCTGACTCGACAAATGGTGTATGTCAGTAGCGCGCATTGACTCCCAAATACCCTGCTGAATCGAGAAAACACCGTTAGCACTCACTATAACATCAATCGCGCGCGCGGTCTGCTGCGTGAATGCCTGTTTTCTCCAAGAATTTAGCTAGTTTTTTCTTGGATAATCACCTTCATTCGCGTGCCGAAAAGGCTGGAGAATGCAGGTTCCTCCGCGCGAAATTCCTATGGGGGATGGCAAAATATAGCTAGTCAAATGTGTCTCCATTCATTTGATATAGTTTCACAACTCTTTTGACTCCTGCAAATATTCCAAACACCTTGTTGTACAGAAGGAGATATCAAAATTACTTCCCTTCACCTTGTCCACAGTTAACTGTAGTTGTAATATACGTCTGCGCGAGACAATCAGTACTGCAGGTCAATCCTGACAGATCTTTGTTTAAAGTAATATCGATCTCTGTAATTTAGCTCTCTAATTTTATACATTATATATACATTATGTACAATATACATTAACATATTATATACATTGTTATCCAAGGAGGTTTGTTGTTTTGGGGCACCCTGTGGTGATTACAAAGTCCTGGTGTTCCTTCATGTTGGGGCATCCAACGTCACTCCGCCAGTGTGCGTCTGAAAATGGAAAGTGAAGGTGAGTTGTATTGACTATTGGTAGTATTGACTATTGGTTGTATTGACTATTGGTTGTATGACCTAAGGGATGACTTAAGGGATAAAATCATGACTATGAGTATGACTGTTAATTTATTAATTAGGCTAGAAAGTTTAGGTCTTTTTAAATAAGGCGTGATCTAATACACGTCTTATCGCGTGGGAAACTTTGTCCAAGTTCAATTCTGCATTATGTCATATGTATTTTAAGTAAGTTTATTAAAGCTTTAATAAATTTACTTAAAATACAAATGACATAATGCCGAACTAGGATAAAGTTTCTTTATAAGGTGATATTTTAGGTTTTGTGTTACGTCAAACAGAAGGTTCCCTTGCAGTATTATTACAACCTGATTATAATTTTAAGTCGATTCACATGGACTACAACTTAATTTTGCAAGCCTAAAACTTCCTCCACCAAAAACACACCCAACACCCAATAAATTTGGATGCTATAAAGAGTATTATACCTAAGATGTAAACGTCCACGGCCCGGCACGCTGCAGTGTAGGCAGACAAAACTCCACATGCAGGATCATGCCTTCCCTTCCACTGTGCCATTACACAACTATCTGTAACGCAAGCCTCTATATACCATGACACGTCCACCTGCGGGGGAGAGGGGGTAGATAATTTGTGGGTTTTTGATAATTCGATGTTTTGATGTGTGTGTAATTTTGATATCAAATGGAAACTAAAAGAAGACCCATATGGTTTATGATTGTTTTGTAGTTGGTTCCTCTTTTGAATACCGCGGTAATGCACGTGTGTAATTTGCACGTGGTACTTACCTCTTTTGAACCGTGGCACGGTGCAATTGCTGGATGGAGAACATATTACCACATCTCTCCCTCCTTTCCTCTCTTTCCGTCTCACTACACCTCGAGCTCTCCACTGACAGAGACTGCCATTCGGGACATTGACCATACCTGAGAGAGATGAGTACAGTGTTAGAGATTTGCAGTTTACTGTATAATGTCGCGACATTATACAATCCACGGATTTTTTGAAACTGTCGCACCCCTGAAATAACAAAATGTGTCATATCTCAGATTCCTGATAAGATAGAGACTTGAAATTTGGAGGTTCAGAAGAACTTAGCAAGATCTTCGGTACCTCCAATTTCAAGTCTCTATCTCATCAGGAACCGGACTTTTGGTCATTTAAAGAAATTTGAAAACTCTAAAAAACGACAGTTATTTAAAATCAGACTATAATGCACATACATGGGTACAATATAGTGGGTGAGATCTATCCACCCCAACCTCAGTCTATAAACCACCACCCACAGGATCTAGATATGACAAAAACTCACGGATCAATTGCCCAGCTGTTAGCATAAGCTCCCAAACTGTTATCATCTATAAATCCTGGGTTTCCTCTAAAATACACGTTGGAAGACATCATATCATCTTCACTCTTCCCATCACCATTTCCACAGAGCCCACAGTAGTTGGTCGTGTCACCTTCCGGTAGTTTTATCTGAGGGAGAGGGAATGTAACACATGTAATATTGTAATGCAGCACATCACGAGCTTTACTCACCTGGACCAAGAACCCCAGCACTCACCCAAAATGATATCCCTATTATCAGCTCTTTATGTTTTTATAAATTTCCAGTTTTAACTTTTTTTGATTGATTTACCTGAACACTGTATAGACCATCCCAGATGACTACAACTCCATTCTCCAATGTCACATGAAGGTTTAGGTTCTCATCCAGATCAAAGTGGAAGAAAGGCACCTGCAGGGAATATTAATCAATTAATTAAGAAGTGAGGGGCAAGTTATATCTGATCCCCGTTATTTCCAGATTGATACAATTTGAAACTTTAGTGCGGCACTGTCAGGCTTTGTAACAGGTGAAGCACGTCATATTACCTCGTGCTGCTGCGTTTCAAAGAAATCAATCTTGACACCTTGATGGTTTATTGCCCAGCCCCTCTGAAGTTCTATGGCGGTGGAACCAGCTATCACTGTCACTGACTCTAAACAGGAACCTAGACAGGAAATAAAGTGTTTTTTAGTGGCCGGAACGGGGGGGGGAGGGGCTTGGTGGAGGCGGTGGGGGCGGTTGGGGCGGTGGGGCGGAGGGGGTAAGAGAAATTATGAGGCGATCACTTCGTTGTTATGCGGGTGTTAGTTTGTTTTATTCAAAGTCAACCAAGGAATAATGAAGTTTCCTTCATGAGGGATATCGATTTATTAAAATGCAGAGCTCTGATCGACAAGATAAATAAACCTAGTTATACTACGAATAATTATACAGAAGGGATAGGTCATGCAATTTGTTCTAATATATTGGAAGCTTATTCAGTAATCCAAATTAGTCAAGCTGCATATTTTGTTACCTCTATTTCCCTCTCCGGAGCAGTTAGCGAATCGTCCATACACCGACCAACTTGCCAGGTCGCAATCCATTCAAAATGTAGGAACACTCCCCTGAAAGTTGAAATATTGAAAACCAATTATAAGGGCCCAGTTACAAAAATGGATCCTGATACGCCTGGAATCGACCATCAGGCCTGATGGCAGATTCCAGGCCTGATGGCAGATTCCAGTGTGTAACTGTTTAATGCAACAACTTCTTACTTCCATGCTGCTAACAAATTGTTAAACTATGCGATCATTCAGAGAGGAAGTAGTGACATGAGATTATAAAATCATACCTGGGAAGTCATAGTTCATCTTATCAAATGTAGTGATATGCGGATCCCCAAACACTCTGCACACCCTGTAGTTTATCTCATCCCTCTTTGTCGAGAGATTGTGTTCATTCGTTTCCACCCTTGCCACACGGGACTTTATCTGGTGACCTGGAAGAATGGGGGAACTACATCACCTGTGATATCATTTCAGACACTAATTTCAGTAATATTCATCTAATCCAGAATAGAATAGAAAGATTTCACGAGCTCTTTTATTACAGATCAGGGTATATTTTGGTTGGAAAATAACTATCTACTAGGAACCGACCGAATCAGGAATACTGGTCCCTGATTGGCTGATAACCAGTCACGTGACCTAAATAACGAGTTGTTACAGTCGGTTCCTGCTACCTACCTCCCTCGCAGATACTGGCAGTACAATAGTAATCTCCGGAGACAGTGTAATCATTCGTCAACTCTGTATTGGTTCCCCTCCCCAATGTGGTCTGGTGACCCTGTAATCTTGTTTATCCTATACCAATTCACCTGGAAATAGGGAGTAGGGAGTAGGGAGTAGGGAGTAGGGAATAGGGAGTAGGGAGTAGGAATTATAATATTTGTTTGTTCATTTTGAAAAATATGATATAATCAAAATGCCATACCGTCAAACCACTAACAATAACTACTAGAAAGGAACTTACGGTAGCAACAGGGAATGATACCACGTGACATTCCAATATCACGTGATGTCCTTCTTCAGCTTCGATATCACTCGGCTCAACCGTGAAAATGGCTGAAATATAGAGAGGAATTGGGGATTTACTCGGAGGAATTTGAATTTAATCGCGGGTATCAAGATATTTAATCGGAGGGATTGGGGATTAATCGGAGGTCAAGGGATTTAAGAACTTAAAATGGTGGCTATAAGTCCGTTTGAAAACTTACAGGTATAACCCTAGGGCATGGTGCATGGATCATCATCTCTATGTTAGTCTTTTCAACGCAGTTATCTCGATCCAGCCAACAGTCGTTCTGGTAGGTCTTACAGTTGCTCCCACACACAATTTCTGGAATGAAATCATAATGGAATTTCAGTGGGTTCCAACTGTACAAACACACATAATTATAATACTCACCCAACGTATCGTCACAGTCAGGGCACCTACAGCTGGTCGTTTGTTACATAGTTTGGAATACACGCCAGATGCCCTTCACACTCAATCTGTATATAGAGGCAGGAAGGAGGGGTTAGAATACAGATCATGCTTTCAATAAAACCCAAGAGAAATATACCATCGTCTTGGTCAACAAACACTCGGAAAGAGATGAAATCACCCAATAAAGTACACTCACCCCTTCACATAGGTCGTAATATCTAGGTGCATGAGACTACGGATTCTTCCTCCTCCATTCACTGCAATACACACGTACCATCCACCATCAATCTAATGATAAGGAAAGATCGTTAAAATAATTGACAATGGTTTTCCTGTAAATTATGGACGAGCTCTCCATACCTTTCAGCCAATTGAAATAAAACTATATGGGAAAACAGTCGTGACTGAACCTCAGATTCAGCCTCCAATGTCACCTACCTCATCAAGATGATCGTTGGTAAGGAAAGCAGTGATAGCAGTTTTATCGGCCTGTTTCTCTGTCTCTCCTGTCTGTCCTTTACCCTCCACGACTTTCTGGGTTCTCGGTCCAGTTTCACTGTAGAAAGATACATATAACACAGTTATTATAATGAGTTTGTCATACGCCCTAATTAGCAGGAACCGACCGACACAAGTAAACAACCAATCAGAACTTGTTATTTAGGTCACGTGACTGGTTATCAGCCAATCAGGGACCAGTATTTCCTGATTCGGTCGGTTCCTGCTAATTAGAGTCCACCACGAGACTAAACGTGTGTGCATGTGACATGTGTGTCCCGGATGGATGAACTTTTAGCTCTTGTGTTCGGGTGGCATTATTGTGTTTATTTATTTATTTATTATTATTAAAAAAATTAGCTCTGACTCATCAAGCATAAACCCTTCGGAACCATGGTAGTGGCGTTGTTTGTTCAATTTGTCCCAAAGGGTTAACTTGTATAATCTCATATTGATTCTTACCAATTATACTAACAGTAATCACGACATATTAATCTGATTCTTACTAATACTGACAGTAATCACGACATATTGATTCTTACCAATACTGACTCCTGATTGGCTAATAACCAGTCACGTGACCTAAATAACGAGTTCTGATTGGTTCCTGGTTCTTACCAATACTGACTCCGAGTTCAGTTTCACTCTCTGCCACACACGAGAGCACTGTTGCTTGCCCCACAAATGCTGATATGTTGTAGAGAGGTCGAGTAATGGTCGGGGGATCAATCTCTTCGCCCTGTCAGGGGGTAGTTAGAGATATTACATTTCAGGTTCTGATGAGATCAATAGATCTCTTATTTGAATCAGAAATTCTGATAACATCAGTTCTCTCATTTACCTGGAGGATATTGGAGGTGTAAAGAGGTTCGGAGGTTGCTGGATAGTCCTGACCACCAACACCCTCTGTAACTACAACCTGGGGTTGCGTTGTAGCGAACCCCTCCCCGGTATATCCCCACTGTAGTGCCGTGTTGTACTCAACGTCTATAAGCAGGATATATCGGTGAACCGTGAAATGAAACAAGGCAGGATATATCGGTAAAATGCATTGGAAAATAAACAATGATTTATACCGTGTGGGGCATAAAAAGCCCCCCCCCCCCCCACCACCTAGATACCATAGTTCCAGATACTAATCATATCGCGACAAATATCAACAGTGATAGACTGATGTTTCGCTTGGAAGATTATTACCTTTTAGAAGTTGTCATGACGACTATTACCTTTTAGGAGAGCTGGGTCAATTCCATCGGGGAGGCTAACGTAGTAATCTTCGTAGGAAATATGGTGGGCATTATCATTATTCCCTCCTCCAAACTGGTCTGTAAAGATGAGCGATTCATTATATGACGTTCTAAACAAACAATCAAACAAACGAACCGGAACGCATTGGCCACCACTGGAAAAGAAACGAAAAAACAACTTAACAAACCCTAATTGTTACCCGTTAGTCAATCCATTATTACAAACAAACAATCAAACCGGTTGATTTATTATGACAATCAAACAAACAAACAAACCTTGGTCCATCATCCAAGGTTCACCACCAGGAAAGAACGGTTCAGTAACAAACCCTCCTCCTCGTTTATCTGTTATTGGGTCATTTCGGGCCTCTCTCAGTGGGCTGGCTGTAGCAGCGTATCCCATGTAATTCACTGGAATCTGAAATAACGTGCTGTGATTGGAAGAGAGATATCACGTGACAGTAATGACGTGCTGTGATTGGACGAGAGATATCACGTGACAGTAATGACGTGCTCTGATTGGACGAGAGATATCACGTGACAGTAATGACGTGCTCTGATTGGACGAGAGATATCACGTGACAGTAATGATGTGCTCTGATTGGAAGAGAGATATCACGTGACAGTAATGACGTGCTCTGATTGGACGAGAGATATCACGTGACAGTAATGACGTGCTGTGATTGGACGAGAGATATCACGTGACAGTAATGACGTGCTGTGATTGGACGAGAGATATCACGTGACAGTAATGAAGTGCTGTGATTGGAAGAGAGATATCACGTGACAGTAATGACGTGCTCTGATTGGACGAGAGATATCACGTGACAGTAATGACGTGCTCTGATTGGACGAGAGATATCACGTGACAGTAATGACGTGCTGTGATTGGACGAGAGATATCACGTGACAGTAATGACGTGCTCTGATTGGACGAGAGATATCACGTGACAGTAATGACGTGCTCTGATTGGACGAGAGATATCACGTGACAGTAATGACGTGCTGTGATTGGACGAGAGATATCACGTGACAGTAATGACGTGCTGTGATTGGACGAGAGATATCACGTGACAGTAATGACGTGCTGTGATTGGACGAGAGATATCACGTGACAGTAATGACGTGCTCTGATTGGACGAGAGATATCACGTGACAGTAATGACGTGCTGTGATTGGACGAGAGATATCACGTGACAGTAATGACGTGCTCTGATTGGACGAGAGATATCACGTGACAGTAATGACGTGCTGTGATTGGACGAGAGATATCACGTGACAGTAATGACGTGCTGTGATTGGACGAGAGATATCACGTGACAGTAATGACGTGCTGTGATTGGACGAGAGATATCACGTGACAGTAATGACGTGCTCTGATTGGACGAGAGATATCACGTGACAGTAATGACGTGCTCTGATTGGACGAGAGATATCACGTGACAGTAATGACGTGCTCTGATTGGACGAGAGATATCACGTGACAGTAATGACGTGCTCTGATTGGACGAGAGATATCACGTGACAGTAATGACGTGCTCTGATTGGACGAGAGATATCACGTGACAGTAATGACGTGCTCTGATTGGACGAGAGATATCACGTGACAGTAATGACGTGCTCTGATTGGACGAGAAACTACCATTACCTCGCAGTCCATGAGCTGGTTAAGCTCTCTTCTACAAAAATCAAGGAGTCCCTCAACCTCGGGGGCACACGATTGGGCGTTGTCACAGCTCTCACACCAGAACCCTGGACCCTCTGGATAATAATGTTATAGGGGAGGTGTGATGGCATTACAGGAGAGAGAGAGATAGAGACCCTGGACCCTGGACCCTCTGGATAATAATGTTATAGGGGAGGTGTGATGGCATTACAGGAGAGAGAGAGATAGAGACCCTGGACCCTGGACCCTCTGGATAATAATGTTATAGGGGAGGTGTGATGGCATTACAGGAGAGAGATATCAACTGTCAACTACTTGGTAAGTGTCTCATTCAAAGAATTGAGAATGAGAATAATTAGGATCCTAGGTTCCTAGGATTGGTGATCAGGACCTACCTTGTATACATCTTGTTATTCCATTTACTATCCCAACCAAAGCAACACAAAACAATACAATCAGCTTCAAAAGCATGGCTAGAATTATATTGCAACCTTAAATTCTGGATTTCTGGAAAGGGTGGGTGACCTTAGATTCTGGATTTCTAGAAAGGGTGTGAGACCTTAGATTCTGGATTTCAGGAAAGGGTGTGAGACCTTAGATTCTGGATTTCTGGAAAGGGGTGTGAGACCTTAGATTCTGGATTTCAGGAAAGGGTGTGAGACCTTAGATTCTGGATTTCAGGAAAGGGTGTGAGACCTTAGATTCTGGATTTCTGGAAAGGGTGTGAGACCTTAGATTCTGGATTTCTGGAAAGGGTGTGAGACCTTAGATTCTGGATTTCAGGAAAGGGTGTGAGACCTTAGATTCTGGATTTCTGGAAAGGGTGTGAGACCTTAGATTCTGGATTTCAGGAAAGGGTGTGAGACCTTAGATTATGGATTTCTGGAAAGGGTGTGAGACCTTAGATTCTGGATTTCTGGAAAGGGTGTGAGACCTTAGATTCTGGATTTCAGGAAAGGGTGTGAGACCTTAGATTCTGGATTTCAGGAAAGGGTGTGAGACCTTAGATTCTGGATTTCTGGAAAGGGTGTGAGACCTTAGATTCTGGATTTCTGGAAAGGGTGTGAGACCTTAGATTCTGGATTTCAGGAAAGGGTGTGAGACCTTAGATTCTGGATTTCTGGAAAGGGTGTGAGACCTTAGATTCTGGATTTCTGGAAAGGGTGTGAGACCTTAGATTCTGGATTTCTGGAAAGGGTGTGAGACCTTAGATTCTGGATTTCTGGAAAGGAGAATCGTGATCAGGGACTAGCTGAAACCTGTTCAAGTCTAAATACAGCTGGAAAGGTGATGTGATGTTAACCCTAGTGGTGGCTATTGTTTAGGTTTCAGGACAAACTACTGTGACCTGAGGTTCAGTACCCACTGTTTTCGCAAAAAGGGGGAAACAGTTGTACCTGAGCCTCAGGTTCAGGCTATTTACTCCTGAGACCTGAGATCTCAGGGTTCAGGGACGGCTATTCCCTGAGATTTCAGGGAAATTTTCAGGGAATAGCCAATAATTATAGCGATGATATCTCAGCTCTCAGGGGTAAACAGTGTTTACTAAACACTGTTCAGGTCACGACTGTTTACTAAACAGTCGTGACCTGAGGTTCAGTCACGACTGTTATCTCAATCTACAACACTGTCAACAGTAGTACCGCTATACTAAAGCAAGCACCAAGCAAAAGGAAGCCGTATAAAATGCACAACTGCAGGGGGGCAAGCAACACACAACCAGGGGTGGGGGTGGGGGCTAGCAACACACAGTTATATAATACACAACCAACACTAGTGAGAATAGAAGTGTTGAGCGCTAGAAAACAAGGGCGTAGTACTAGTAGTAGTACGTAGTAGCTGTTTGCAAACACACTTTGTTGACTTCGTGTTTTATACAAGGCACTTGTTGCAACAGGTTATCGAGTTGCAACAGCTGTTATCGAGCTGAAACAATTGTTCAAAGTAACATCTTGTCAACTTTACCCAGTCCTCAATATGACATAATGTAGGAATTGAAGCTCAATAATCGCAGCTTCATGTCAATTGTCATAAGTGAAATTGTAAGCTAATTGCAGTCTGCACTCTTGATAGTAAAAGCAAAACGTCAGCTTCATGCCTCAATATGACAATAATGTTAGGAATTGAAGCTCATACATCGCAGCTTCTTCCCCGGGGGGTTTAAACCCAAAAAAAAAAAAAATTTTTTTTTTTTTGGGGAAAAGGGGGAAAAAAGGGTTTTGGGGAATAAAAAATTTTTTTCCCCTTTTTTTAAAAAAGGGGGAAACAGGGGGGAAAAGGGGGGGTTTTTTTTAAAATTTTTAAAAAAAAAAAAAAAAAATTTTAAAAAAACAAAATTTTTGGGGGCCCCTTTTTTTTTAAAAAAAATTTTTTAAAAGGGGTTTTTAAAAATTTTTTTTTTTCCTTTTTTTGGGGGGGGAAAAAATTTTTAAAAAAAAAAAAAAAAAAAATTTTTTTTTTTTTTTGGGTTTTTCCCCCCAATTTTCTTTTTTTTTTTTCCCCCTTTTTTCCTTTTTCCCCCCTTTTTTAAAAAAACCCCCCCCAAAAAAACAAAAAAGGGAATTTTTTTTTAAAAAAACCCGGGGGGGCCCCCCCCCAAAAACCCCCCCCTTTTTTTTCCCCCCCCTTTTTTGGGGAAAATTTTTTTTTATTTTTCCACCCCCCCAAAACCCCGCCCTTTTTTTTTAAATTCCGGGGGGGTTTTTTTTTTTTTTCCCCTTTTTTTAAAAAATTTTCCCCCCCCCTTTTCCCCCCCCCCCCCCCCCAAAATTTTCCCTTTTTTTTTTTTTCCCCCCCCTTTTCCCCCCCCCCCCCCCCTTTTAAATTTTTAAAAAATTTTCCCCCTTTTTTTTTTTTTTTCCCCCCTTTTTTTTTTTTTTAAAAATTTTTTAAAACCCCTTAAAATTTTTTTCCCCCCCCCCCCCCCCGGGGTTTTGGCCCCCGTTTTTTTTCCCCCCCCCAAAAAAATTTTTTTTTTAAAAATTTTTTAAAATTTTTTAATTTTTTTTTTTTCCAAAAACCCCCCCCCTTTAAAAAAATTTTTTTTAAAAATTTTTTTTTTTCCCCCCCCCCCTCCCCCCCCCCCCCCCCCCCCCTTTTCCCTCCCCCCCCTTTTTTTTTTTTCCCCCCCCCCCCCTTCCCCCCCCCTTTCCCCCCCCCTTTTTCCCCCCCTTCCCCTTTAAAAAAAAAAAAATTTTTCCCTTTTTTTTCCCCCTTTTTTTTTTTTTTTTTTAAAAACCCCCCCCCCCCCTTTTTTTTCCCCTTTTCCTTTCTCTCCCCCTTCCCCCCCCCCCCTTTCCCCCCCCCCTTTTTCCCCCCCCCCCTCCCCCCCCCCCCTTTCCTCCCCCCCCCCCCCCTTTTCCCCCCCCCCCCCCCCCCCCCCCCTCCCCCCCCCCCTTTTCCCCCTTTTTCCCCCCCCCCTTCCCCCCCTTTTCCCCCCCCTCCCCCCCCCCCCTTTTTTCCCCCCCCCCCCTTTCCCCTCCCCTTTTTTTTTTTTCCCCCCCCCCCTTTTCCCCCTCTCCCCCTTTTCCTCCCCCACTCTCCCCCTTTCTCTTTTTCCCCCCCCCCCCCCCCCCCTTTTCCCCCACCCCTCCCCCCCCCCTTTTTTTTTCCCCCCCTTTTCCTCTCCCCCTCTCTCTTTTTTCCTCCCCTCCCCTTTAACCCCCCCCCCTTTTTTCCCCCCCTTTAAACCCCCCCCCTTTCCCCCCCCCCCCCCCCCCCCTTTTTTTTTTTTTTGGGGGGGGTTTTTTTTTCCCCTTTCCCCCCCCTTTTTTTTTTTGGGGGGGAAAACCCCCCCAAAAAAAAAAAAAGGGGGAAAACAAAATTGGCCCCCCCAAAAAAAAGGAAAAAAAAAATTTTTTTGGTTTTTTTTGGGGGGGGGTTTTCCCCAAAAAAATTTGGTTTCCGGGGGGAAAAAAATTTTTCCCCTTTTTAAAAATTTTTGGGATTTTGGGTTTAAAAATTTAAAAAAAATTTTAAAAAAAAAAAAACCCCCCCCAAAAAAAAAGGGGTTTTTTGGTTTTTTTTTTTTTAAAAAACCTTTTTTTTTTTCCCCCCCCCCCTTTTTCCCCCCCCCCTTTTTAAAAATTTTTTTTTTAAAAAAGGGGGTTTTCCCCAAAAAAAAAAAATTTTTGGAAATTTTTTTCCCCGTCTCTCTCTCTCTTCTCTCTCTCTCTCCTCTCTTCTTTTTCCCCTCCTCCCCCTTTCCCCCCCCTTTTTTTTTTTTTTTTTTTTTTCCCCCCCCCCCCCCCCCCCCCCCCCCCCCCCCCCCCCAAAGCGGCAGTCCCACAGAAAATTAGTGGATCCAGGGGTGCAACATAGTGCCAATTACGGTGCCGCACACAGACTGTCACAGATGGAGAGAAAGAGAGAGTTATTATAGTTGTAGTGTCAGGGGGGATACAGTTTCTGGCCTTCCACGGAAACAAATTGTGTGTCTAGCTGGGAGGTTAGAACCCAATACCCATGTCAACGAAGTCAAGAAACAACTGCGGACTACGGATCCCTGATAGGTAGAACTGCCATGGAGCTCCATGGCAGTTCTACCTATCAGGGATCCGTAGTAGAACTGCCAGATAATGGAGTCAGAGATTCTTAGAATTCCATAAAAGCACACAATTCGTGGAATTATCTGACTCAATTTCCAGGGCTCTTTTCTGACTTTCGCTGACTCTGATAAAAATTTCTGGCAAGAATAGCAAGGACAGTCACCGTCCAAAACATTAGAACTGAATTTTTAGAAATTATAACCGTTTCTGATTTCTCCTCTCTCTCGCTCCTTCTCTACCACACTCTTCTAACTTTTAGTGGCGTTGATTGTAGCACTAAAATAAAACTAATTATGTTATGGTCATGTATGTTAATGTTGTAATTATGGTAAGAGAAATTTGTTTTGTCGAACAAGGCAAAGAGAAATGCAGTCTGAAAATGGGTCTGAACGCTTCCTCCACACATATTCAAGAGGGCTCAAAATAGACATGTGAGGAATTCTTTGAAGAAATTCATTCTGAACACAAATCTTATATAGGGGGGATAAAGTATAATAATTGAAATGTCTTAGCATACAAAATATATGACGTCAATAAGTTCTGTAATTAAAAAACTCTTTCTAGTATGTCATGGTCAGTTAGATGGTGTTTGGAGACTGGATACACTATAGTGTTATAACTGTGCACAAGATCCATGGATCTTGGTAACAACACAGCTGGATTCTAGAGTGCTATATAGGCGTGTAACTTCTGAATTATATCTGCTGAATATAAGATCTATAAAATGTAGCACAAGCTGCTGAGTTCCAATTTGTATAGATGTAATTATCATGTCCTTGACCCGGCAATTTAAAATGGATAAAACATGCACATACACTGCCACGTTGTTCTGTGACATTAATTTCTGTCTACCCATCCTCGAGAGTTCAAATCAACCCTCCGCCACACAATTCTGATTGTCCTCAGATCAAAGCTTCCACAAGTTCGTATTGCTCCTTCATAAAATCAAATGTAGCTGAAGGCGCTCAGGAATACGAAAATCAGAACTAGGACAATGATCCCCACAATTCCACAGATACTTCCACATAAAACAGTTCCACGCTCCATTTAGCTGTGTTATAGGTCTTGAAGTGACTTGCTAGGAATTAGGAAAGAGTTTATGTTACCAAGGTTACCTAGGTAAATATGTTATCTAAATGATTAGTATTTAGAACTAAATGTACACAAAGAATTCAAAGCTGGAAACTGACGGTGTTCAAAGTGGCCAGCCTACACAAAAAAGGGAGGAACCAAGTTACAATGTTTGCCAAGTGGGGGGAGGGGGTGTGTGTATAATAGTGTACATTGTCTGCAGACTCGGCTATGTATCAACATTCAACTCGATCAAGTAATGAAAGAGAGAAGGATATAGAGAAGGATATAGAGATGGATGGAGCTTGGAGGGAGACAGTATGAATAAGGAGAGAGAGAGAGAGAGAGAGGGATCAGAGAGGGAGGGCTGAGGGGGACAATATGAATAGGGAGAGATAGAGCCTGGAGGGAGACAGTATGAATAAGGAGAGAGAGAGAGAGAGATCAGAGAGGGAGAGATGGAGGGAGACAGTTTGAATAAGGAGAGATGGAGGGAGACAACATGAATAGGGAGAGAGAGAGAGAGAGAGAGAGATCAGAAAAATAATAGTAGAGTTTGAAAGATGAGGCAGTCAACACAAAACAAGTGTAGTTCTACACCATGTACAACCAGCCAATCTATATTGAATCAATAAGTTTCAAACTTTTCAACACTACTTTAAACAAATTAATTTGAGCTGATGATGACATTAAACGTCGAAACCGTCCCGTATTATCTTTCCTGAAATAAATCTCCGAGTCGTCTACAGTCCTAAACAAACACTATTTCATTGTATCAATCTATATTGATACAGGACAGCTGTTGTATAAAAAAGATCTTCGATGAATCTTAAAAATTAAAATGAATTGGTATGTTCAAAGCAGGAAATTTAAAACTAGTGTTAGCGTTTCAAAGTCTGAGGACTCAACAGGTGGTGAGAGTCACTGCAGTAACGTTATTACGTGTGTAACTTGATATAGAGTTTCTCAACTATTCATTCTAGCTGAGAGAATTATAAAGGGATGTGAGGGGAGACAAGTTTGGGCTTATAATGAGAGTGAGAAAGGAGATGAGGATTGAATTTCCCTGGATTATCTTGGATGCTAAACTGCAGGCGTTGGCTAAACCCGTGGAATATTAATAATATATATATTCAATAGAAGATGGTTAAAGCGAACTTTTCAGTTCAATCAAATTGTCTATATAATAAGTTGTGAGCTAAAAGCTGCAATGTACAATGTACAGTACATGATGAGCTGCTACGTGGAAATGATTGTGGAACACACATTTCTACACACTTTCAAGAGTACTTGATATGCAATCAAATGCTGCAGAATTAATTCCAGTCGAGCACATCATGCATACATTATAATAGACTCGATGAGCTTTAGCCCGGAATTTATACAAACAGGAAACCTAGTTCATTTTACAAAAAAGGGGTTTTCAAGGGTTCAAAGGGTTTTTCATGAAGCAGATAAAAAGAGGGTTTTTCATGAAGCAGATAACGAAGTTTAAACGCAGCTCTGTTATTTGAAACCAAAAAGATAATTCAGAGTTAGAGCGGACGTTTTCATGTGTTTACAAGACGGAGGAATAATGAGCTAGAGAGACTTGCATTTTATGCTAGAAACGGGCAATATTCAAACAAACTGTGATAGGAAGATAAAATATGGGCCGTGGGGGGTGGGGGGGGGCGGCGGGGGGGGGGGGGGTCAAGCGGTCTGGAGTTCCCCAGCACATTCTCTCCTAGCTTTTATTTATTTTATGAGAACTCCCTCTCTCCCCAAAACATTATTGCATAGCGGATTTGCTGCGAAAATGGTATTGATTCGGCTCGAAGAAACGGCAAATGGGCGGGTACCTGCAGGCAGGGAAAAAATCATAAAAGATCAGCGTGTAACTTCTAAAATGATTTTCAAAGACACACACTAGAAAATATAAGAGATCGACCTGGGTGAGCTTAGTAAGATCGGGTATCACTCCTTTCTTTCTTCTTCCTCCCCCCTCTCTCTCTCTCTCTATCTCTCTCTCTCTCTCTCTCTCTCTCTCTCTCTCTCTCTCTCTCTCTCTCTCTCTCTCTGTTTCTCTCTCTCTCTCTCTCTCTCTCTCTCTCTCATATCATTTAATAGAGGGAAGGTCACATGAGGAAGTAATAATCCAATAGGAACGACATATCCTTCCCCATGGTCTACAAGGACCAATCAAAACACAGGAACCTCACTTTACACGATCCAATGAGAATTTATATCACGTGACCTTCGCCATCCAATGAGAGTCCAGTATTTATATCACGTGTGACCTTCGTCAGCCAATGAGAGTCCAGTATTTATATCACGTGTGACCTTCGTCAGCCAATGACAGCGCAGGTAAGATGGTAGAGAAAGGTAATAAGGGGTATCGAATGTCCTATCGTGAACATGACGTGTGGTACATCAGCACGGGTACCAGGTGTGTGTCTATACCACGGTCTACCACCTTCCACTATTCAGTCATCAGACAGTGGTGTATTGAGGGGGGGGGGGGAGGGGCGAGGGGGGGGGGGGGCGAGGGCGAGGCCACGAGGGGGGGGGGGGGGGGCAGGGGGAACTGGGAAGCATATGTGGTGTAATGCAGCTGTGTCTATAAGGTCTACCACAAGAGTAGTTGAGGACCTCAAAGTAAGAGTGGCGCACCGTGTTTTCTCACAAAACTTAGTGGATGAACGGGGAATACCACCAGGACCATTGGTACGGTATCGAAAATTTCCAATTCTTTCTCGTTCATTAGTTATGACGTAATAACGAGTGACAACTAAAAATCTGGACATTTTTCTGTGAGCTCTAGCGCCGCTCCCGTTTGAGATACAGCTTCGGGCCAGTGATAAAACGAATTTTCAGACAATTTTGAATCATAATAACATAACGGGAAAGACTAAAAAGTTTATTTTCATTGCCATATCGCATCATTTCCTCTTGACCCACCAAAGCATGTAGTACGGAGATTTGAGATTTCTATGTGATCAGAAACAACCTTCCCGATGAAATAGAATTCTCAAAATTGGAAGTCTGGTAGTTCATGCCATAACCAACATTACTGCCAAGTTTCAACATTTTAGCTCATCAGAAAGTTGGTTTTCCACGTCATAAATGTTTCGAGAGATCGTCAAAATGGCGATTTCTCAAATTACCTGTAAACTACGAATTGAAAGGTTTGTTTCAGATGATTCTGTGATCAGAATTGAGATTAACGGAGTGTGAAACAAAGTTAATTTCGTTCAAAATTGTCTGAAAAATCATTCTATCGCTGCCCCGAAGCTGAATCTCAAAAAGAACAGGCGCTAGAGGTGCTAGAAAAGTGTGTAAATTTCACGTAATACGTGCTTTGGTGGGGTACGAGGAAGTGATGCGATATCGCAATGAAAATGATCTTTGAAGTCTTTCCCGTTGTGTTATTCTGATTCAAAATTGTCTGAAAAATCGTTCTATCACTGGCCTGAAGCTGTATCTCAAACGGGGACGGCGCTAGAGCTCACAGAAAAGTGTCCAGATTTTTAGTTGTCACCCGTTATGTTCATTATTTCAACTTTTATAAAATTGCTCTACAGAAAAATCTGTGCATTGTGGATTGAAATGGATGCTTGCATCGTGTTCAGCGTCAAAAAATAGCCGGGGTACCAAATTTTGGTGTCTCTACCTTGTCTGTGACGCGAGATATCGACAATTATCAAAAACGACCAAAATGGGAGAAAGAAAGTTTGTTATTTTTGGGTGCTAGTTGTTTGTGCGCGCCACCCAAAAGTAACAAACTCTCTTTCTCTCACTTTGGTCGTTTTTGATATTTGTCAATATCTCGCGTCACAGACAAGGTAGAGACACCAAAATTTGGTACCCCGGCTATTTTTTGACGCTGAACACGATGCAAGCATCCATTTCAATCCACAATGCACAGATTTTTCTGAAGAGCAATTTTATAAAAGTTTAAATAATGAACATATTACGTCATAACTAATGAACGAGACAGAATTGGAAATTTTCGATACCGTACCAATGGTCCTGGTGGTACTCCCCGTTCATCCACTAAGTTTTGTGAGAAAACACGGCACGCCACTCTTACTTCAACTTTAAGTAGAGAAAGCAACCTAGTCACTGATCCGCAGCTGAGTTTTTTCAACTGTGACAACTGGTGACACAGTATTTTACAAGAATCTCGTAAACCTTCTCCATTTTAATTGGCGGTCTACCACCATCCACAAATCATGCGTACTGGCAGGAATCGACCGAAACAGTACATTGTACAAGTAAACAACCAATCAGAACTCGTTATTTAGGTCACGTGACTGGTTATCAGCCAATCAGGGACCAGTATTTCCTGATTCGGTCGGTTCCTTATGGGAACTGGCAGGGGTGTAGGGATAAAGGGCCCTGGGTACTGGATGATTGCCGCTTGGACTCCGAAGTCTGGGAAAATGACCGATCCGTGATCCGTCGTTGAAACTGATATGAACCTGGATTATTTTGTCTAGTAAGTTGCTGGGGAGGGGGACAAGGAAAAGAGGGAGAGAGAGAGAATACTGCAGTTAGGTAACTGCTGTTGTACTCGATAGTATAGAGGGAAGCACGGAAGACTTTTCCCCAGACACGCTAACACAATCTCCCACAACAAGCCCTCTCCATACACACACACTACAGCTGTCTGTGTCTTGTTTAGACTCAACTTTCTGTGTTGACGTATTGTTATGTTATAATCCTCCTTTACATTTGTTTCTCCGTGTGCGGGGCGTGGAAAAACAGGGTCGAGCAAGGCAATTTCTTGTTTTAGTGGCTACACCAAAATGAAGAATTCATTGTTACCAAAGCAACCGACAACCAGTTTACTAACCCATTACTTTAATAGGAGGGCTATAATATTGACTAGTCACCGTGACACAATGACCCATGTTTTGGGCTTGTACACAGGCGTTGTGTTTGAGAGAGAGGATAAGAAATGGTTACCTCTAGCACGTGCATTCTTATCCATCCAGCTGGTGAAGGTGCAGAATAAACACGAGGGGGTCTACCGAGTGTGGGCTTATCAAGGTTAGTGCATTAGGGAGGGCGGGGTCGGGTGGGGTGTGGTGGGGTGGTGTGGAGGGGGGTCTACCGAGTGTGGGCTTATCAAGGTTAGTGGAGGGAGGGGATGGAGGGGGTCTACCAAGTGTGGGCATACCAAGGTTAGTGTAGTAGGGAGGGGGAGGGGCGCTCCGGGGTGGGGGTGAAGGAGAATCTATAACGAGTATGGGCATATCAAGGTTAGTGAATTGTTTTGTTCAAACCCGGCCGCGGGTGGAGGGGCGGGGAGGGAATGGCGGGGTGGAGGGGCGCAGGGAGGGGCTTTTGTCTCACTGACTGTTCTCTCCGAACCTGTTGAGTTACTCAACAACTCTGAACCGGGGCCAAGGTCTTTAGAGGAACTGCGATTATACTGTGTAGGTATGTCAATTAGTTTCTAATTCCTCCTACCCCAGATGAGAAGTTGAAGATAGAGATGAGAGTGTTGGCTTCCCTGAAGGTGTCTCGACAGGAAACATTTGTTAAAATGGTACGTTATATGACATGTTGAGGGGGTGCTGAAGTGTTTATAGGCCAATGTTGGCCAATGTCACCTCCACCCTCTGTTAGTATTGGTGACGGAGTATGCAATAAAAGCCAAAAGGGGTGACTTCGTAACCAAAACGGCCATTTCATTACTACCTCCACCCTAACCCTCCTCTGTACTATCAGGTTGACAACCAGTACGAAGAGACAATGGGAATCAGATTCAAAACCAAGATGATGGCCGACCAGGTTAGTACACAGTAAATGCAGTTAGTAGAATAGTGAACCATGTACACAGTTACTAACTGAGTTAGTAAAACTTCTTTGGACATTATTACTTACTAGTTAAACATTTTGAACTGCATTATGAACTGCACATGGCAGGAAATATAAATAAACCTTCCCTCCAGTTTTTTGACGATATAAGGGATATAATCAGGAAGGCACCTGGTAGAGAACTAATTGATCTTCCCACCGACCACGAGGCCAGGATGGGACTACCAGAGGAGGCAGTCAAACTCAAGGTATAAACCTGTCAATGGAGGGAAAACAGTCGTGCCTGAACCTCAGGTCAAGTGCACGGCTATTTTCCACTGAGACCTGAAGTCTCAGGTTTCAGTGACGGCTATTCCCTGAAATTTAAGGCAATAGCTATCCAGCAGCTAATATGAATTTGCAGGTGCACTTACCCTCGGATCAGAGGGGCAAAGAGAGGAAATGTTATGTTAAGGTGGATAAGCGGACAACTATGGGTCAACTCCTGGCAGCGATAAGAAAGAGTCCTAAAGTAGATAACCCTAACGCTTGGATCGAAATCAGACCTAACAGGTACAAAAAAATTGACATGGCTCACTTTGGAGTTCTGTCTTTATCTTGTTACAAAATGTATATCAAATCTTCCGGGGCTTTGATAAAATCGAATAGTGCTGACAAGATTTCAGTGCTTCATAACACCTATATATTTTCAGGTATAACCCGCTACCACCACACTTCACGGTTAGCAGCAGCATTGGTAATCTGGGGATTAAGGAAATATGGGTTGTGCACAACAAGGGCCCACCCATTCCACCGGTAAGAATCTTTAGTCTTTAGTTTCTATAAAAAGCTTCGTTTTCTTTCGGAAATTTAAATTTGTCACCGCTCCCCCTTTTAGGCGATCAAGGTTGTCTGTCACCTGCCAGTCGGTAACAAGGTGGTAATGGAGATGAGTCCCCACATTACAATAAAGGAAATGTTCATCTACCTGTGCAACAAATACAAACTGGACAAAATGATGCACTCAGTAGTCAGGTTAGTAGAGTGTCACACGTGGACAAAGTTACCTTCCGCGTTTGGTATAACCTAGACCTGAAGGGAGGAGAAAAAAGCAACCGTAAGATTTAAATCGTACTCTTGATGAGCACGTATACTGACATACATTTCATTTGAAATCAGTCTGACCAACAACTGTAACCATGGTTACTAATCGAATAACTCTCACATTACAGTCGGAACAACAAGACGCTACTACTAGATATGACTATGACAGTGATTGGATCTCAAGTGAAGGAGTTTGTAATAATCCGACAGAAATATCCCAGTACGTGACTTACAACTTAGTAACTTACAACGTAGTGACTTACAACTTAGTGATTTACAACGTAGTGACTTACAACTTAGTGACTACCAACTTAGTGATTTACAACTTAGTGACTTACAACTTAGTGACTTACAACTTAGTGACTCACAACTTAGTGACTTACAACTTAGTGACTTACAACTTAGTGACTTACAACGTAGTGACTTACAACTTAGTGACTTACAACGTAGTGACTTACAACTTAGTGACTTACAACTTAGTGACTTACAACGTAGTGACTTACAACTTAGTGACTTACAACGTAGTGACTTACAACGTAGTGACACTTACAACGTAGTGACTTACAACGTAGTGACACTTACAACTTAGTGACTTACAACTTAGTGACTTACAACTTAGTGACTTACAACTTAGTGACTTACAACGTAGTGACTTACAACTTAGTGACTTACAACTTAGTGACTTACAACTTAGTGACTTACAACTTAGTGACACTTACAACTTGACTCCCCCTTGTCACCATGGTAACACCCTCTCTCCCTAATTTCAGTAAAAGCACACGAGTTTTGGGATGAGGAGAGGGAGTGGGCAGGGTGCGGTGACTGCGAACTGGATGGGCTACCCTACACCAAAGAGTGGTACAACCACAGATTCTCCAGACCCATCCCAAACGATGAGAATCTTGTTACCCCGAGAACTGCTAAACCCGTTGCCCAGGGAGACCATGATGCGAGGGACAAGTTTATCAGGGAGAGAGAGGAGAGTGAAAGTGAGGGTGAGGGAACGAGAAGGAAGTCACCACTACGTGACACAATCGGAAGGATAAAGGAGCACGTGAGGTCCATCAAAAAGAACAAATTGTACCCAAATGCAAATGCTGGACCTCTTCAGGCGAATGGAGGCGAGATTCCGGGAGGTATTTCTGATCTCACACAATTGAGAAAGGAGTGGCAGCCCCCAGGTCGTGATACAGTGCCTGATATAGAATTCGAGAAGGCTAAAGCAATGTTTGGTCGTTATAGAAACCCCCTCTCTGGAACATCTGCCTCTGGTACTGGGAACGAGATTTACCCAGAGTTTGTACCTGAGTCAGAACCTGCTCCTGCTGCCCAGCCTCAGCCTCAAATGCAGCAGCAACAATATGATCCATACCAGGGTGGCATGCCCCAGGCAGGTCCTGGCATGCCCGGGGCAGGTCCTGGCATGCCCCAGGCAGGTCCTGGCATGTACCCGCACATGTACCCGGGCATGATGTACCCTGGAATGATGTACCCGGGTAACAGGTACCCACCCTTCTTCCCCTACCCAGGAATGGCTGGTGCACCACCTTTTGGAGGGTACAACATGCAACCACCCCCTCAACAACCACCAGCCCCTGTAGTTCCAGAGGTGGCCCAAACAGGGTGCCCTGTTACCAGGGGTGAGCCAGGTGGGTGCGGAGGCAACCCATCTGATCCACTTCCAACAATGGGGTCAACCCCATCCAGTCACGGCAAGACCCGTCCCGCCCCTCCCCCTCCTCTCTCTGTGAACGATACTGACAGACCTGCACGGAACCCGGATATCCGCTCATCTGTAACCATGGAGATGGAGAGAACTCCACAACACGCACTGGACCAACACCCAATCGAGCAGGTCAGTCTTTACCCCTCACTTGGAAATGAAGATGATTCCTTGAGAAGGAGCTACAAAAGAAGTAGTATGAGACATGGTGGTGGAGGGGGGTCGCTACGGCAACGGAACTCTACCCTCAACAGATCTGTCAGGTTCGCTGTGAACAGACTCCCTGACAACGAGACAGCGATAAAGAAAGGAGATAGCATCAATACAATTCTAAAAGATGCCGATAATCCTCATTCTATTGTTATCCCAAAAGACGGAGACTCTGAAACAGTGTCAATGTTCAAAGAAAACCTTGGTATTCAAGATATACCGATCCTGAGGAAAGGAGATCATATCTCCGCTCTAGCTGACCCTGGTTTTGGGGTAATACAGCGGGGAGAGAAGGTATCAGATGCTATTAAGCGAGCTGAAAGTCCTGCTGCTGAGAGGATAGAGGATGTAAGGTACCCTAATCTAAGGAGGATGAGTGAGGCAGTTCATCCAACTGGTGACGATAGTAATTACTACCCAAATCTACACGAGGTTCCCCCTCCGAAAGTAGAGTTCGATGACACAGATGATGAGATAGAACATTACACAAGGCAGCTCACAAGGGATATCCTGGGCAAGAGTGGGAGTATTTCCAAACCGACTGTAACTGATTTGAAGAGGGCGCTGGCGAGGGAGATAGAGGAGGCGATCAGAGAGAAGAAGTTGTTGAAGGGGGATCTGAGGAAGGCAGGTCCCAAGTTGAAGAGGTCTATGAGTGAAAAGAAGAAGGGCTGTAGGCCGAGTTTCGGTTTTGATGAAGGAGCACACTCAGATGATGATTGGTGGGCAAGGAACGGAAAATCTCGGAGGAGAGTTATTCCACAACATGATAGTACATCATCATCTAGTGATAGCAGCAGTAGTAGTAGTAGTGATTCCTCTAGTTCCTCCTCTTCCTCTTCAGATAGTTCGGAGGGGGATAGTTCGGTTGATGAGGAGTACATTCTTAGGAAAGTGAAGGAGTACCTAGCTAAACGAAACCAGAAGAAGAAAACACCCGCTAGGAAGTCTGCCGGGTACTCAGATTCGTCAGATTCTTCAGAGTCATCAGAAGAGGAAGAAGAGGAGCAACCATCATTCGGTAGACGCAACTCCCGTGGATCTCTGTTTGCGAGTGACCGATCCAACGCCTCTAAATCCTCAGGAGGTCTGGCAAGTTCTATAGCCCGACAGCTCCGTAATGGATCTACCAAGTTCAAGAGGAGTATCGCAGAGTCTCTGATGACAAAACAACCCGAGATCCCAGACCTGAGGAGGAAGATTGAACACAGAGATCACTCATTGTGGGATCACGTAGGGTCGAAAGAGAAGTTGGACGATGATTGGAAGGATCACTTTGATTCCGCGTACAAGATAAAACGGGAGATGGAGAGGGTAAGCCAGGCTGATGAAACACTAGCTGATGGTTACCAAGGTAACAGACATGGTAACCATGGTGATGACAGGAGTGAGACTGGTTCGGTTGCAGAGTTCCACGGTGAGATGGAGTTTATGAAGCAACACCTCTCCAAAGAGGACCTAATGGATTCAGATGAACTAGAAGAGGAAAGGGCCCAGGAATCTCACAAGAAAAAAGGCGGCTTCTTTACGAGGATGCTCAAGAAACGCCCCAAGTACAGTTTCCCCAACTTTGCTCGACGACAGTTAAACCATCACCATGGTGACGAGGGTTTTGAGGAGGAGGATAAGTTTGATGCGACAAGAGTTGCTTATATCTCAAGTGGGGATGAGAGTAGAAAGAGTTCACGTCGTGGCTCTACAAATAGTGTCCTACTGGACAAGATATCGCTACTGGAGAAACTGGACCGGTTAGACCCGGATCAGAAACTGGTCAAGAAATCACGATCCTTGACCGACATTGGGGAACTGAATCGGCAACTTGAGAAACTTAACGACCTAACTCGAGCCAATTCCCTTGACTATGATCTATCTAAGAAACCAGGCCAAACTTCTACTGGATATCTAAACGGTCATGCTCTCAAGGGCGCTCTCAGGAACTCAAAATCCAAACTCAGCCGTTCTCTGAGCCGCTCACTAAAATCTCTGAGAAGCTCAGGGAGGTCATCGGGATACAGCAGCAAGAGCGATAAGAGAGTTTGCGTGGGAGATGGAGAGGGTGAGGTATGTGTGGATGTTAGTGGTGGTGGTGGATTTGGGCAGGATATGGAGAGGTTGAGCATGGCAGAAATGTTGGATAAATATAACCCGGAGTACGTGAAGAAGAGTCTGGAGAATTTAGGGGCGTAACCATGGGAACCAGGAGAATCTGGGGGCGTAACCATGGGAACCAGGAGAATCTGGGGGCGTAACCATGGGAACCATGGTATAGAGAAGCACAAGTGGGGACTTGGAGGCGCAATAGGGACACGCTGGGAGAAAAGTTTTAATGATGCTAAGTAGAGAAGGAGATCAGTGAAGATATAGTAACAAATTAATAAGACTGTTTTAACGTGTATTTTATTGCTATTTTATTGGTCAACAAATTACTTTTTCTTTGTTTCCACCAATGTACCAATTCATCAACTTGTGTATTTTGAACTAAATCCATCCTTCCTCCCTTCTTTAGACATCCCGAAGAGAACCATTCAAAAAGACAAAAGGTAAGAAATAGAAAGAGAGACCCTAGTAAACACGTCGCGTCGGTAAATTGCATTTACCGCTCGGTAAGTGTCGGTATACCGAAGCTTACCGAGCAACTTACCGACGCGCGGCGCTATTTACCGACGGTTTACCGAGCCGGTAAATGCAACTTTTTGTCACACGCAAATCTGAGATTTATTATTTTGGTTCAAAAAGTTGGAAGAGTTGAAAAAAGGTATCTTTTTTCGGTAGCGAATTGATATCTATATTATAAAGCAGAGATGCTTGCAAGACAATTGGTTTTTGGGGGGGTTTTAGGGTTTGCACGTGGAAAATTGACGTGTTGTTAGGGATGGTTGGTGGGGGGTTTGGGGAGTGCACGTGCGTGTGTAAAGGTTTTATAAATTTGGGGGATAATAGCTGATTTGAAAGAGCTTGAGATTATCTTTCTAATGAGCCTTGGTATTTTGAAATCGGTTGAGAAACGACCGAGTTATGAGGGAAATGGTGAAAAATGAGGGAAAATGTGGGGTTCTGAACTGCTTCAGATCACAGATTGAGAGAGGGGTGAGGGGAGTGTTATAGGGGAGTGAATAGAGGGTGAGATGGAGTGAATAGGGAACGATATGATTCAATAGGGGCCGAGGGGAGTCAATAGGGATAAGAGGGGTCTGGGGTGAGGACTGAGGGGAGTCAACAGGGGGAAGGGGGCGTAGATTATGATCCAGTAAGCATGCGCCAGGGATCGGGATTGAGAGGACTCAATAGGGTGTGAGAGTTTTTTGTTCTTTTGCCTGGGCTCTCTAGTCTATATTATAAAGCAGAGAACCTTGCAAGACAAAATTTGGGGGAGGAGGGGAGAGGGGGTTTGCACGTGGAAAATTGACGTGTTGTTAGGGGTATTTGGTGGGGTTTGGGGAGTGCACGTGCGTGTTTAAAGGTTTTCTAATGTTGGAAATTCATGGCTCTTTGGAAAGAGGTTGAGTTGATCTTTCCAATAAGCCTTGGTTTTTTGAAATTGGTTGAGAAATGACGGAGTTATCGCGAAAATGGTGAAAAATGAGGGAAAATGTGGGGTTCTGAACTGTTTCAGATCACAGATTGAGAGAGGGGTGAGGGGAGTATTCATTATGGCGTTAGGGGATTGAATTGAGGGTGAGATGGAGTGAATAGGGGAAGATATGATTCAATAGGGACCGAGGGGAATCAATAGGGATAAGAGGGGTGAGGACTGAGGGTAGTCAACAGGGGGAAGAGGGATGGAGTATGATCTCGCGACCGGAGGTGCCGCGAAGCGGCGCCGTAGGGAGCAAAGTAGGCATGAGCCAGGGATCGGGATTGAGAGGAGTCAATAGGGTGTGAGAGTTTTTTGTTCTTTTGCCTGGGCTCTCTAGTCCTTATTATAAAGTACAAATGCGTGGCGTGGTGAGGAGTAGTGATGACCTATCATCACGTGCAAATGGTGGGGGGTTGCCAAGGAGGTGCCCTGGGAGGGGTATTGGAGGGGGGATACTGCACGTGCATGTTGTTTGTTGTTTCTTGCGTGTTCCTGTATTGTTCCTGTGGTGTTTTGGGATCTACTGTTGGGCCGCCATGATAGCCAAAGCTACGTACCCCGTTGATTCTCTACACTGCTACAATTCTATGGATCTTTATCACCTAATTCTACATGTTATTCAGCGGGATTTCCCTTGATGTTTATCACCAGCGCTCTACCACTACCAACCTCCGTATTCTTTACCCCGACATGGAGAGACGAAGAGTGGGGGAGGGGGGCATAGAGACGGGTGGGGGGGGAGGTGTGTTGTAGGACTTCAATGGGCTTTCTAGTCCTTATTATAATTTGCAAATGCGTGGCGTGGTGAGGATGAGTATGTAGTATCCCACGTGCAAATAGAGGGGGTTGCCAAGGAGGTGGCTTGGGAGGGGTATTGGAGGGGGGATACTGCACGTGCATGTTTTTTGTTGTTTGTTGCGTGTTCCTGTGCTGTTCCTGTGGTGTTTTGGGATCTACTGCTGGGGCCGCCGCCCGCCATGATTGCCAAAGCCTTTCTACCTACGTACCCCGTTGATTCTCTACACAGCTACAATTCTACGGATCTTAATTATCACCTGATTCTACATGTTATTCAGCGAGATTTCCCTTGATGTTTCTCACCATGGCGCTCTACCACTACCAACCTCCGACCTCCGTATTCTTTACCCCGACATAAGAGACGAAGAGTGGGGGAGGGGGGCATAGAGACGGGTGGGGGGCTGTTGCAGGACTTCAATGGGCTTTCTAGTGTAATATAAGCAAGTTATATGTATAAACAAGTTTGTGACGAGTTTTAACAACTTTTGGACCAAAACATCAAATCTCAGATTTGCGTGTGACAAAAAGTTGTATTTACCGGCTCGGTAAACCGTCGGTAAATAGCGCCGCGCGTCGGTAAGTTGCATTTATCCGCTCGGTAAGCTTCGGTATACCGACACTTACCGAGCGGTAAATGCAACTTACCGACGCGACGTGTTTACTAGGGGAGAGAGATATTGAAAATGATCGTACCAGCAATAATCTACCTCGGCTTCTAACCCCTCCTTCACTGTTCTGGACCTCCCAAACACCAACTATGAACTCCCTCACTCATAGGCAGCGGATTACGGGGGCCCAAATAGATCGCCCGTCTCCCCCTCATCTCTCAGCCCCTGACCCCCTCCCCCTAAATACCACTACCCGCTAATTCATACTCTAACCCTCCCTCTTCTCTCAGCCCCTGACCCCCTCCCCCCTAAATACCACTACCCGCTAATTCATATTCTAACCCTCCCTCATCTCTCAGCCCCTGACCCCCTCCCCCCTAAATACCACTACCCGCTAATTCATATTCTAACCCTCCCTCATCTCTCAGCCCCTGACCCCCTCCCCCCTAAATACCACTACCCGCTAATTCATATTCTAACCCTCCCTCTTCTCTCAGCCCCTGACCCCCTCCCCCCTAAATACCACTACCCGCTAATTCATATTCTAACCCTCCCTCATCTCTCAGCCCCTGACCCCCTCCCCCCTAAATACCACTACCCTCTAATTCATAATCTTACCCCCCTCATCTCTCAGCCCCTGACCCCCTCCCCCCTAAATACCACTACCCTCTAATTCATAATCTAACCCCTCCCCCTTCTCTCAGCCCCTGACCCCCCGAACACCACTACCCGTTCGTTCCGGAGGTTCCACGGACCTGATCTGAGTAACCATGGTAACCAGGATCTGAGTAGCGAGCACTACCCTGAACCACGGCTACTTCACGAGAAAAATCTGGGAGAGAGGTAACTTGTGTGGTAACTTGTGTGACCACTTGTGCGGTAACTTGTGTGGTAACTTGTGTGACCACCCCACCCTCGAGATTGATTCTCTCGCGCCTAGCTCCGTGACTGGAACAGTTATGAGTAACGAGATCGTTGTGCTGGATCTAATTTCTCTCTTCAGTTTATCTCACAAATCACTAGCTAATTAATTAATAATTGCTAATTAGCTCTTAATTAATTGATAATTGCTAATTAGCTCTGAATTAATTGATAATTGCTAATTAGCTCTGAATTAATTGATAATTGCTAATTAGCTCTTAATTAATTAGTAATTGCTAATTAGCTCTTAATTAATTGATAATTGCTAATTAGCTCTGAATTAATTGATAATTGCTAATTAGCTCTTAATTAATTAGTAATTGCTAATTAGCTCTTCTTATATTCAGGTTGAGTGGTGTCAGGAACAGTTTGAGAAGCTATGTTAAGAGATTGGAGCACAAAGTTAAGCCACATCAAGACGGGATTGTACCCCAGGTAACATAGACAACTATATAATATACCCCAGGTAACATAGACAACTATATAATATACCCCAGGTTACATAGACAACTATATAATATACCCCAGGTAACATAGACAACTATATAATATACCCCAGGTAACATAGACAACTATATAATATACCCCAGGTAACATAGACAACTATATAATATACCCCAGGTAACATAGACAACTATATAATATACCCCAGGTAACACAGACAACTATATAATATACCCCAGGTAACATAGACAACTATATAATATACCCCAGGTAACACAGACAACTATATAATATACCCCAGGTAACATAGACAACTATATAATATACCCCAGGTAACATAGACAACTATATAATATACCCCAGGTAACATAGACAACTATAATATAAATAACCCCGGCTAGTAGAGGGAGGGAATTATCTGATATACCATAGTAGACTGCGGGAAATATCAGCAGGGGGGTGCTTTATAATACGGTGGGTTGATAGGTATAGCTGTGAGAGTGGACCGAATCAGAATTGGACAAGTTTGTTGTAGGTAGTAGAGATTAGCTTTCTGAGCATTTTGCGTTTTTGCCGCTCAAAATCGACCAACTCATCACTGAGATATTTTTGTTATGTTGGGAGAACTCCTGTTTAATCAGTATGTATAAAACAGAATAGAAACAATCGTGGTTTTTTACTAACACATTATGAATATAAGCAGTGAGGTTGACATGTCCATGCACAGAAGCAGGGCAATGCAAGCCAGAATATTAAGAATTTAAAGAATATGTTAGTAAAACACAAGGATTGTTTCTATCCTGTTTGATAAATACTGATCCAGCAGGAATTCTCCCAACATAACAAAAATATCTCAGTGATGGGTGGGTCGAGATTTTGAGCGGCAAAAACGCAAAATGCTCAGAAAGCTAATCTCTACTACCTACAACAAATTTGTCCAATTCTGATTCGGTCCACTCTCACTTTAAATGTTATAGTCTGACTGATGTTTTCAGTTTATCTGGATATATTAACATTATTTAGCCTATACTGTGGGTCAAATTTGCAGTTCCAATGTAGTTCCAATATACCCTTTGTAAATTCGACTTTAACCAGATTTGGTTTTGTTATCTCAAACGATCCCTCCCCCAATTGGTAGAAAACAGTCGTGCCTGAATCTCAGGTTCAGGTCACGGTCCGGTTATTTCCCCTGAGACCTGAGATCTCTATATATCTATAGTGATTTCAGCTATTTTCCCTGGGATTTCAGCTATTTTCCCTGTGATTTCAGCTATTTCCCCCCGATTACAGGAGTCGGCTGAATTACCCGAGACAGATAAGGGAACGCAACCGCTCAGTGAACAAGAGTTGCAGTTCAAAAAGGCGGGAATTCTCAAAGATACCCGAAGTAAGTCAGAGACAATGTATTTAGATTGTATTTAGATTGTATTTAGATTGTTGATAGTCAATTCAGCAGCAGAGATTGTATTTAGGGCAAATATTGGTGTTCTATATAGTTTGTACCGGACCCGGGCCCGCGTCTTCAATTATATCTTTCAATTAGTTTTCTGAATAAAGGTACAGATGAATGGACAGGGGGGAAACTAAACCTATATGACAGCAGGGGGTTTGCTGTCAAACATCACACTCTCAAATAAAAAGGGTGAAACTTTAAAAGTCAAAAGTTTGATTTGTTGATGGCGAGATCATTGCTACGGAAATCGCGCCAAACTTGCTGAGTAAGGAGTCGACTCAACAACGCCAAACCGCGAAAAATAACCGGCAGTTATTAACCGCATTGTAAAATATGGCCTATCTAGCGGCACCAATCCGAGTCAACACGGTGTCTGGGTTCTACTTTGGGACGGGTGAGGCGGGGGAGGTGGATACTGGATGGGGAGGCGGGTGGGGTGGGGTCGAGGGGTGGGTGGAGATATGGCCTATCTAGCGGCACCAATCCGAGTCAACACGGGGTCTGGGTCCGCCAGATAAGCAATGGCAATGCTCTGTTCTAGTAGGGCATCAAATGTATACTTCAGCCGCTGGAGTTCCCTCCCATAGAAAAGTACATTGGGGGAAAACAGCCTGAAATCTGAGATCTCAGGTCTCAGTGGAAAATAGCCGTGGCCTAAAACTGAGGTTCAGGCACGACTGTTTTCCCTCAATCGGCTTGGAGTGTATATCAAGTGGCATTGCTTACCGGAATTTTGGAACACAGTCTGGTTTAGTTTCTCAGTCCAGTTCTGCAGCACAAAACAGTACAGTACAAAAAATAAAAACATCGCATACTATAACATATAAACAACAAACCAACTTTATGACATGCACAATGCAATTTCATCTCTGGTCGTTCCCCCCTGGAGTGCGGAAACTCGAGATTTCGAATTTCCAGCTCGCCCCTTTCTAAATACAACTTTTCATATTTTCCAGTGAGTAAACCTATCACTGAAAAAGTTCCCCATCTTTTTCAGTAATACGTGGTTTTGCACGGGTAAAATTAAAGGATAAAATTACCAATCACCCCTATTATATTACCCATCGAAACTTACGAACTTTCCTGCAGATAGGAACTTCACTATCCCACTGCACTCCATCAGTGTTACAGGTCCTCTCAGAGATACCGTCTAGAACATGCTTCTTCTGACAGTTGATGGTCACTGTCTGTCCTGGATCTGTGTCGTTCCAACTTCCTTGCACTGATCCATCCACAGTAAACCCGGGGCACACTGATGGATAGAGTGGATGTAATATCGATTAGTCAATTTAATACCTGAATACCACTTGTGAGATCACCACAGTATACATTTAATATTGTACATAACATCACCATAAGTATAATAGAGCAGTGCAACTCTGAATTACTCAGCGTAGTGATAACTGCTAATCACTCTTTCTTCATTACCTGCAGCACGGTAGCTGTCTGATGCGGTGTCATAGGGGTGAAATGCTATCTTCTCCACTACATCTCCTCCCCACCTGGGTACACAGTAATTGTTACTACTGTCATTGAACTGGTAGTTCAGAACCTCCACCCCATTACACTCTATAATGAGGGTGGTGGTATTTTTTCTAATTGTCCAAATCTTGTCCACTTCCTGTTGTGGTTGTACTGGGAGGGAGGTCGATGATCCGGTGCAGGGGAAGATGTCGTATTTCATAGTTGAGGTGAACCTCACCCTCACTGATCCAATGTAACTATCATCTGCAGTGAATAATTCCACCAAGATCCTGTCCTGACTCTTGGAATCTGTTTTGATTTGAAGAGGTGTGCTCTCCAGATCAAATGGAATGTCATTTTTACGTTTTACTGGACTCCAAGCTGAAACATTACACCATTATTATAGTATCAATGGGGATACAAGTTTGTTGGGATGATATCTCCTTCCGGCTTGATCAATCAGGGACAAAATGAAATTACGGTGTTTTATTAAGTTTAATAAAACACCGTAATTTCATTTTGTCCCTGATTGATCAAGCCGGAAGGAGATATCATCCCAATAAACTTTTATCATGCGGCTCATAAACAATTATCCGATACTTATCCGATGGGGATACAAATATAGAAGTTTTCGCACTATCGCCAAATTTGGCCATGGTCTGGCGCCAACTGGCGCAAATTGTGGTTGAAAATTGATTATAGTCCCTGGAAAATGACTAAGGCGGTTCAAGGTGCCCAGTGCCCACCGCGCAATTGTTCCTGCTATTTTTGCAAATTTGGTCCGCCTAAGGTGTCCCAACATCTAAAACCAACTCAGCCGCACACAGTGGAAGCATGGAATCACTTGTAACTCGCGTTTCCTACTTGATATGCTCCTGAAACTACCGGTAACGCGCATAACGAACCGCCTTAGTCATTTTCCAGGGACTATATATA
The DNA here is from genome assembly GCA_020137815.1 of Hormiphora californensis. Classification (NCBI taxonomy): domain Eukaryota; kingdom Metazoa; phylum Ctenophora; class Tentaculata; order Cydippida; family Pleurobrachiidae; genus Hormiphora; species Hormiphora californensis. Next base: position 1,189,445 of record CM035353.1, on the reverse strand, counting down.
AGTATTGGGTTACTCAGTCAGCGTATTATAGTGATAACTGTTAATCACTCCCTAGTCCCTCATTACCTGCTTCTTGGTAGCTCTCTGATGCGGTGTCAGAGGAGGAGGAAAATTCTATCTTCTCCACATCTCCTCCCCACTGTTCTACACAGTTAGTATCACTACTGTCACTGAACTGGTAGTTTAGAACCTCCAGCCCATTACACTCTATCCTGAGGGAGGTGGTGTTCTTTCCAATTGTCCAAATCTTGTCCACTTCATCTCCTGGTTGCACTGGGAGTTGCAGTTGATTGGTGCAGTAGCCGATGATGTATTGGAAAGGTGAGGTGAACTGCACCCCCACCCCTCCAATCTCAGTCCCATCTGCAGTGTATGTATTCACCCAGATCCACTCCCCACTCCCAGTTGGTGAGTTGGTTTTGATTTGAAGAGGGGTGTTCTCCAGATCAAATGGGATGTCAGTGTCATGCATAACCGGATTCCATACTGAAATATAATATGTACTATGAACGTTTGTAGCTTGGCGCGTTATGAAGTTGGCTGTTCCCAACGCAGTTATAATGGGCGCGTAAAATCTTCAAACGACTGATAATACAGCTATCGGGGTTCATAGCGTTATTGTAGCGCCAAGTTAGCGCCACGTGTTGAGCGCACCATCGACCATCGTCACTCGTCAGATTGGCTATGGTTTGTCGCAGTCGCCACCTGGCGCTTCTTGCCGGCAGGATAGTGATGACTGTTAATCATTCCTTCATTACCTGCAGCACGGTAGCTGTCTGATGCCTTGTCCGAGAAGGGGTCAAATTCTATTTTCACCACTACATCTCCTCCCCACTTGGGTACACAGTTATCAGTATCACTACTGTTACTGAACTGGTAGTTCAGTACCTCCACCCCGTTGCACTCTATGGTAAGGTTGGTAGCCGTCTTTCGAATTGTCCACATCTTGTCCACTCCCTCTGGTGGTTGTACTGGGAGGGAGGTCAATGAACTGGTACAGTAGCCGATGATGTATTGGAAAGGTGAGGTGAACCTCACCCCCACCCATCCAATGGAACTGCCATCTGCAGTGAATGTATTCACCCAGATCATGTCCATACTCCCAGCAGGAGAGTCCGTTTTGATTTGAAGAGGGGTGCTCTCCAGATCAAATGGGATCTTAGTTTTACGTACAACTGGACTCCACACTGAAATATCATTATTTTTCGTTTACTATTCGCAGCAGTGGATTATAATAATAGCCGTGGGTTTTATACTTAATTATAAATATAGTATGAAGTTGCGCTTGCCACCGAAAGTGCTCAACCTTGTCACGGGCGCTGTATTAGTAGAAATGAAACACGGAGATTTACGCAAACATATGTTTCACAGAATGTAACATTCCGCTCATCAGTGCTCAAATTAATTTGTTTAAAGTAGTGTTGAAAAGTTTGAAACTTTCAAACTACTTTAGATTACTAAATAATCACCCTTAAGAATTAAAATAAATCCAATTAGTTAGCCGTAGCTAATGACTGCCTTTATGTGCCAATAATTGTGTTCTTACCTTCTGTCGCAGGAGACAGGGCCAGCAATGATATGAAAATCAAGAAGCACCTCATTCTTGGCAGGTCAAACGCAACAGTCACGAGATAGTTGAGAATAAAGTCACGCGATCTGTTAGCCAAGTTAGATGCAGCTCTCACTCTATATTTTCTATGTTTCTCTCCCAAATGGGTAAATGTCCTTGTCCTCGAGACATTAGCCGTGCCTTGACTCCCTCTAGCAAAGTTTGAGCTAGCTCTCCGTGTTCTCTTTCTTTTTAATAGTATTCCCCATGTCTCTTACTCGCGTGGCTAACCTACCTCTCTGCGCTTGGCTAACCTATCTCTATCCGCTTGGGGAGTTCTCAAATGATCTATTTTTTCTCCCCGATGTCTATCTATTCTTTTCTATATCTCTCACTCCCCGATGTCTCTCCATTCTTTTCTACATCTCTCTCATTCCCCGATGTCTCTCCATTCTTTTCTATATCTCTCTCACTCCCCGATGTCTCTCCATTCTTTTCTATATCTCTCTCACTCTACTCCTCTAAAACAGTTCTGGTGTGAAAAACGGTAAGAAGACGCACAAGCGTGGCTAATCAATGCGCTATGACGTGCTGCAAGTCCGCGCCATTACGGTATCCGCTATTACCGTATCTCCGCGACAAGCACCACTACCGTATTACCGTATCTCCACTACAAGCACCACTGTCATTACCGTACCTCCGCTACAAGCACCACGTGTATGTTAAATAGCGTAGGGAGGTATACATTTTTCAATATTTTTCTCCCATATACATTTTATCTTCCCCTCCGTCCTCGAATCCCTGCACCTACCCCTTTTTCCTTTTCCAAAAGTACTTACTCCACAGGGATTCAAGATTCAAGCATTTGCTAGTGATAGCAAACCCACCCGGTTCTGCCAGATGGCCCTCGTTTTTCGCACACCTAGTTGCTACTAGTATAATGGGGACTGAAAATATTCACAAAGAAATATGGCGACTGAATCGTTGAAATTCATTCAAAAATTACCATTAACCAGTAGTGTGAAAATCGGCCTGTTTTATTTCATTTCAGTGAAAGCAATACTTTATAAAGCCGGGCATTGTTACTTATCAACGCGCTAAATCAAAGGAAAACCAAACAGCCCTCACTTGGCTGGCCGGGTATTTTATTATAGAGGACTTAAGTTATTGTACAAACATTTTAATTGCATTGATGTAACCCTTTATTTCCATTGCAGAGTCCCCACTGCCGGACAAGGTGACAGCAAAACAAAAGCGCTCCTTCATAAAACGGGAAACTGAAACTCTGATCGATGGCTTAGTGGGTGCCATTCAGTCTGGGACTGTTCTGAGGAATCTGAAACCCGTGAGTTGACCATGATACAAGCACTTTTTGGGGGGTCACAAGTGTTGTTTTACAACTGCATCACTTCTTTTTTCATCAAGCACTTTACAATATTAGCAGCTTTTGGGGAAATTGGTCGTACCTGAACCTGAGTTTCAGGCAACGGCTATTTTCCACTGAGACCTGAGATCTCAGGTTTCAGTGACGGCTATTCCCTGAGATTTAAGTCAATAGCCGTCACTGAAACCTAAAATCTCAGGTCTCAGTGGACAATAGTCGTAGCCTGGAACTAAGGTTCAAGCACGACTGTTTTTCCCTTTTTGAATTACAGCATCAAAATCAATGTTACAGTGCTGCTTGCAGTCAGAATACGGTAATACAAAATACAGTAATCTGCGCGGAATTTGCGTAACGCGCAAGGGCTTTTGTCAACAATCTGTTAAAAGTACTTTTTGTCAGCACGTACTAACGCGCCGATTGGCCTTGGTTGCGCGCCTTCATACAGTGTCTCCGTTAGTGTCTGACGGTGTATAAGGTCCAAATGAGGCACGGAGTTTTTCTGAATCAGCTTTTCAAGACGAATCCAACGCAACCGGAATTAGCTTTCTATCTTATCGGGAAGGTGTGGTTCACTTTTTTCATTTTTAGCCGCGCGAGCCAATCAGAGGGCTGGATTTCGAAATTCTGGCCTCTGATTGGCTCGCGCGGCAAAAATGACTAAAAATGAGCGTGAGTGAACCGAACCTTCCCGATAAGATAGAAAGCTAATTCCGGTTGCGTTGAATTCGTCTTGAAAAGCTGATTCAGAAAAGCTCCGTGCCTCATTTAGACCTTATACACCGTCAGACACTAGTCTCCGTTTTCCATTACCGTATTCTGACTGCAAGCGGCCGTGTTAGTATGTATTACTAACTTAAACTTGATTATATCATTTTTTAAACATTATATTATTAATTAACATTACTAATATTACCCAGGATAAAAGCAAGGGGAACAAATTCAAGTTCAATGCTTCACTACCCAACCTGTTGAAAAGAGGAGAAGAACTACAAAGTATGAAGAAGAACCTAATGCAGGATATACATTAATAACTTTGCAGCAAGACATTTTAACAAGAATAAACAGAAACTTAGTTTTAAATAGAACTTAAATAATTTAAAATCTTTGAAAACATTAAGAATTGTAATTTACAAGTTTTAAAACAAATATTCACAGATAAATACAATTAAAATATTCTCTGTCAGAGTCACTTTCAGCTGTCACTTTACTTAACTTTTGCATTAAAAAAGAAAGATTCTGCACATTTCACATAAAAGTTATATATAATCCACTGAAATACAGTACACCAGCTGGAGTTTATCTAATATATCATACGTTGTTTTTGTTTTCATCCCATCTGTGGTAACTTTAGTTTTTGACAATTGGTAACTCACTTGGTTGCCATGGTAACTAATGCTAGGTAATTCCAGGAGTATAAGTTGTCCTGATGAATTTGTTAGATGCGGGTCTTCTGGAGGGTGTGAAGTTTTGAGAACTGTTGACTGCCGCACTCTGCAGAGGAATAAGATGATTTTAATGTGCCTTGGTCATTTTATGACGTTATACTGCAGTCGGACCCCGGTTTACCGGGATACTCGGGGAAAGGGTTTTGCCCGGTAAATCGGGGTCAAAAACTATCCAAATCCTATATCGGGGGAAGTTTATCCTCCCGGTAAATCGGGGTTTATCCTCCCGGTAATATGGTAGGTAATATGGTAGTTCTGGGCTGAACATTTTCGACCGCTTTAAAGCGCTTTAAAGCGTTTGAGAAAGCGCTTTATAGCGCTATAAAGCGCTTTAAAGCGGTACCGCTTTAAAGCGCACCGCTTTAAAGCGCTTTTAAAGCGCTAAAAGCGCTTTAAAGCGATTCTTGTAACGATTTAAAGCGATCTGAGCAAGAATTAAATAGGGAAGAAAATCGAAAAATACTGGGTTCGACCGGGAATTGAACCAGGGACCTCCAGAGAGACGCGCTCGATGCTCTACCACTGAGCTACCGAACCCCTGTACAGATCGCATTTCTTCAACACTATATTCAAGCACATGCCCTTAGATAGACACCATGTGATAGAGGAAGTAATTTTGATATCTCCTTCTGGTGATCAACACACACACACGCCCTCCGTACAACGGTTATATAGGGGAATCTCACACACACACGGGCAGATCTCGGTCAAGGAGAGATTAATTGATTATTCAGAATAAAGAGATCTGAGCAAGAATTAAATAGGGAAGAAAATCGAAAAATACTGGGTTCGACCGGGAATTGAACCAGGGACCTCCAGAGAGACGCGCTCGATGCTCTACCACTGAGCTACCGAACCCCTGTACAGATCGCATTTCTTCAACACTATATTCAAGCACATGCCCTTAGATAGACACCATGTGATAGAGGAAGTAATTTTGATATCTCCTTCTGGTGATCAACACACACACACGCCCTCCGTACAACGGTTATATAGGGGAATCTCACACACACACGGGCAGATCTCGGTCAAGGAGAGATTAATTGATTATTCAGAATAAAGAGATCTGAGCAAGAATTAAATAGGGAAGAAAATCGAAAAATACTGGGTTCGACCGGGAATTGAACCAGGGACCTCCAGAGAGACGCGCTCGATGCTCTACCACTGAGCTACCGAACCCCTGTACAGATCGCATTTCTTCAACACTATATTCAAGCACATGCCCTTAGATAGACACCATGTGATAGAGGAAGTAATTTTGATATCTCCTTCTGGTGATCAACACACACACACGCCCTCCGTACAACGGTTATATAGGGGAATCTCACACACACACGGGCAGATCTCGGTCAAGGAGAGATTAATTGATTATTCAGAATAAAGAGATCTGAGCAAGAATTAAATAGGGAAGAAAATCGAAAAATACTGGGTTCGACCGGGAATTGAACAAATAATTTAGAATCTTTGAAAACATTAAGAATTGTAATTTACACGTTTTAAAACAAATATTCACAGATAAATACAATTAAAATATTTTCTGTCAGATTCAGATTTCAGCTGTCACTTTACTAAACTTTTGCATTAAAAAAGAAGGGTTCTGCATTTCACACAAAAGTTATATTAATCCACTGAATTCACTGAAATACAGTACACCAGCTGGAATTTATCTGATATATCATACGTTGTTTTTGTTTCCATCCATCTATGTAACTTTAGTTTTTGACAATTGGTAACTCATTTGGTTGCCATGGTAACTAATGCTAGGTAATTCCAGGAGTATAAGTTGTCCTGATGAATTTGTTAGATGCGGGTCTTCTGGAGGGTGTGAAGTTTTGAGAGCTGTTTACTGCCGCACTCTGCAGAGGAATGAGATAATATTAATGTGCCTTGGTCATTTTATGACGTTATACTGCAGTCGGACCCCGATTTACCGGGATACTCGGGGAAAGGGTTTTGCCCGGTATATGATCGGGGTCAAAAACTATCCAAATCCTATATCGGGGGAAGTTTATCCTCCCAGTAAATCGGGGTTTATCCTCCCGGTAATATGGTAGGTAATATGGTAGTTCTGGGCTGAACATTTTCGACCGCTTTAAAGCGCTTTAAAGCGTTTGAGAAAGCGCTTTATAGCGCTATAAAGCGCTTTAAAGCGGTACCGCTTTAAAGCGCACCGCTTTAAAGCGCTTTTAAAGCGCTAAAAGCGCTTTAAAGCGATTCTTGTAACGATTTAAAGCGATCTGAGCAAGAATTAAATAGGGAAGAAAATCGAAAAATACTGGGTTCGACCGGGAATTGAACCAGGGACCTCCAGAGAGACGCGCTCGATGCTCTACCACTGAGCTACCGAACCCCTGTACAGATCGCATTTCTTCAACACTATATTCAAGCACATGCCCTTAGATAGACACCATGTGATAGAGGAAGTAATTTTGATATCTCCTTCTGGTGATCAACACACACACACGCCCTCCGTACAACGGTTATATAGGGGAATCTCACACACACACGGGCAGATCTCGGTCAAGGAGAGATTAATTGATTATTCAGAATAAAGAGATCTGAGCAAGAATTAAATAGGGAAGAAAATCGAAAAATACTGGGTTCGACCGGGAATTGAACCAGGGACCTCCAGAGAGACGCGCTCGATGCTCTACCACTGAGCTACCGAACCCCTGTACAGATCGCATTTCTTCAACACTATATTCAAGCACATGCCCTTAGATAGACACCATGTGATAGAGGAAGTAATTTTGATATCTCCTTCTGGTGATCAACACACACACACGCCCTCCGTACAACGGTTATATAGGGGAATCTCACACACACACGGGCAGATCTCGGTCAAGGAGAGATTAATTGATTATTCAGAATAAAGAGATCTGAGCAAGAATTAAATAGGGAAGAAAATCGAAAAATACTGGGTTCGACCGGGAATTGAACCAGGGACCTCCAGAGAGACGCGCTCGATGCTCTACCACTGAGCTACCGAACCCCTGTACAGATCGCATTTCTTCAACACTATATTCAAGCACATGCCCTTAGATAGACACCATGTGATAGAGGAAGTAATTTTGATATCTCCTTCTGGTGATCAACACACACACACGCCCTCCGTACAACGGTTATATAGGGGAATCTCACACACACACGGGCAGATCTCGGTCAAGGAGAGATTAATTGATTATTCAGAATAAAGAGATCTGAGCAAGAATTAAATAGGGAAGAAAATCGAAAAATACTGGGTTCGACCGGGAATTGAACCAGGGACCTCCAGATTTTCTTCCCTATTTAATTCTTGCTCAGATCTCTTTATTCTGAATAATCAATTAATCTCTCCTTGACCGAGATCTGCCCGTGTGTGTGTGAGATTCCCCTATATAACCGTTGTACGGAGGGCGTGTGTGTGTGTTGATCACCAGAAGGAGATATCAAAATTACTTCCTCTATCACATGGTGTCTATCTAAGGGCATGTGCTTGAATATAGTGTTGAAGAAATGCGATCTGTACAGGGGTTCGGTAGCTCAGTGGTAGAGCATCGAGCGCGTCTCTCTGGAGGTCCCTGGTTCAATTCCCGGTCGAACCCAGTATTTTTCGATTTTCTTCCCTATTTAATTCTTGCTCAGATCTCTTTATTCTGAATAATCAATTAATCTCTCCTTGACCGAGATCTGCCCGTGTGTGTGTGAGATTCCCCTATATAACCGTTGTACGGAGGGCGTGTGTGTGTGTTGATCACCAGAAGGAGATATCAAAATTACTTCCTCTATCACATGGTGTCTATCTAAGGGCATGTGCTTGAATATAGTGTTGAAGAAATGCGATCTGTACAGGGGTTCGGTAGCTCAGTGGTAGAGCATCGAGCGCGTCTCTCTGGAGGTCCCTGGTTCAATTCCCGGTCGAACCCAGTATTTTTCGATTTTCTTCCCTATTTAATTCTTGCTCAGATCTCTTTATTCTGAATAATCAATTAATCTCTCCTTGACCGAGATCTGCCCGTGTGTGTGTGAGATTCCCCTATATAACCGTTGTACGGAGGGCGTGTGTGTGTGTTGATCACCAGAAGGAGATATCAAAATTACTTCCTCGATTTAAAGCGCTTTCGAAAGCGCTTTAAAGCGCTACCGCTTTAAAGCGCTTTTTTTGTTCAAAATCCAAAAATAAAGCGCTTTAAAGCGCTTTAAAAGCGCTTTAAAAAGCGCTATAAAGCGCTTTTAAGAACGCTTTATAGCGCTTTAAAGCGCTTTTAGCGCTTTATAGCGCTTTAAAGCGCTTTAAATCGTACAGTAGCGCTTTAAAGCGCTTGCGAAAGCGCTTTATAGCGCTTTCGAAAGCGCTTTAAATCGTTACAAGAATCGCTTTAAAGCGCTTTTAGCGCTTTAAAAGCGCTTTAAAGCGGTGCGCTTTAAAGCGGTACCGCTTTAAAGCGCTTTATAGCGCTATAAAGCGCTTTCTCAAACGCTTTAAAGCGCTTTAAAGCGGTCGAAAATGTTCAGCCCAGAACTACCATATTACCGAAGTTTATCCTCCCGGTAAATCGGGGTTCCGGTAGATCAGGGTCCGACTGTGCATACCACAAAAGGATAAACTTTTTAAAGCGCTAAAAGCGCTTTAAAGCGATTCTTGTAACGATTTAAAGCGCTTTCGAAAGCGCTTTCGCAAGCGCTTTAAAGCGCTACCGCTTTAAAGCGCTTTTTTTGTTCAAAATCCAAAAATAAAGCGCTTTAAAGCGCTTTAAAAACGCTTTAAAAAGCGCTATAAAGCGCTTTTAAGAACGCTTTATAGCGCTTTAAAGCGCTTTTAGCGCTTTATAGCGCTTTAAAGCGCTTTAAATCGTACAGTAGCGCTTTAAAGCGCTTGCGAAAGCGCTTTATAGCGCTTTCGAAAGCGCTTTAAATCGTTACAAGAATCGCTTTAAAGCGCTTTTAGCGCTTTAAAAGCGCTTTAAAGCGGTGCGCTTTAAAGCGGTACCGCTTTAAAGCGCTTTATAGCGCTATAAAGCGCTTTCTCAAACGCTTTAAAGCGCTTTAAAGCGGTCGAAAATGTTCAGCCCAGAACTACCATATTACCGAAGTTTATCCTCCCGGTAAATCGGGGTTCCGGTAGATCAGGGTCCGACTGTGCATACCACAAAAGGAGAAACTTTTGAACATGGTGATCTGGTTTTGTTTGTACTATCGGACACAAATTCATTCTACTCCTTACATTCTATTACATTCTAGGTACTACTTACAGCGTTCTCAATCTGTCCTTTAAAACTCGCATCAGCGTCAGGAGGTCCAGCATCAAATAATAGGTTCTTAAACTCTACACAAAAAAGGGGTGTCAGTATAATGGAATGGTGTAATCAATGAACAACGTGGTGTGTGACTCTCCCCCAGTACGTGATCTCTCGTACTCGGTGATTCCTAAAACAGGGAGTGGATGTCAGCTGCATGGAGACCTGAGATCTCAGTGGAAAATAGCCGTGGCCTTAACCTGAGGTTTCCCCCCCCCCCCATTGTGACTCTTTCCCTCAGTGTGGTCACTGGTCAGTGATATGATCGTTCAGTGGTCCTCCTTGTGGTGTGTGATTGGGGAAACTGCAGCCGTACGTGGCCTGGGTAAGTGAAACTATTATTGGAGACTTTTCTTCTGGGGACTAGTATATATGTTGTACCCTTGATTTTGATACAATTGCGATACAATCACTTGCTGCTCCGGTTCAAACTGTATTGACTCTTAGTTGCGGGGCTTATACATTTGTTGGTATCATCATCTTGGTATTAACTACTAGTACATTGTGTTACATTGTTATACTAGTACACTGTGTTACATTGTTATACTAGTACAATAATACATTGCCCAGTACATTGTGTTACATTGTTATACTAGTACACTGTGTTACATTGTTATACTAGTACAATAATACATTGTACAAGTACATTGTACTAGTACACTAATATGACTCTCATTTTGTTACTCTCTAATATTTGTCTTCTAACTGTCTTCTACCTCTCTCTAGATGTATTGACATTAGCTGTGATATGATGTGATGTGAGTATGATAATATACACAAGGATTGTGTTGCTACTGCTTCTCGTCACCGCTTCCCTTGGCTCAGTTGATAAGGAGAAGGATGACACATCATGTGAGAAGTTAAAGTCTGCTATGAAGACAGAGTTGAGGGCTAAAAAGTCCGAGTGTGATTGTTCTCGTCTGAAGAAAAGGTTTCAGGAGGAATGCTTGCGGAGGAGGGTTAATAACGATCACTGTAAAAAGGCCAGTAAGAAGTTTACTGTCGCAGCTAGGTTATGGAGGAAGCATTGCAAGGGTAAGGAGACGGAGAGGGAGGAGCAGAAGGAGGGGAAAGGTATTTTTGAAGTTTGGGTTGATATGTTGAAGAATTAGTTTACATTGCAGTACATAATACGTTGACATTGCAATATATAATACGTGTAGTTTTAAGTTGTTTTTATTGAAGGAAAAAAGTCGTGATACTGAGTTAAAACCATGAGGTTGAGTTTTACTTAGTTCCCGCACTTAATTCTGAAAGCTGGGGTCTTATCTGGTTCAACCAATCAACCATTCGACTATTTTCCTGTGTTTGTGTTTGTGTTTGTGTTTGTGTTTGTGTTTGTGTTTGTGTTTGTGTTTGTGTGTGTGTTTGTTACCTGTTTGTGTAATAAGTCCATCGTTATCGTTATCAGTTATATCAAAAAGCAGATCAATGTCATCTTCATTTGTTGAAATACCAAACCTTTTCAATCCCTCCTCAACCTCACTCCTGAATAAATTAATTAGTTAATTAGTTAATCATTTAATCGTTATTCATCGCAATTAGTTGATTGATCAATAAGTTTTCAAAATACGAACTTTCGATGGAAAGACTATAGGGGAAAATTCGTGCCTGAACCTAAGGTTCAGGCACGACTGTTTAAACATTTTTCCCCATATTATACATTTCTAACCCACCACACAAGTAGCGGTCAAACGGAATGAATATTATTGTATGGAAACTCAAAACAATGCATACGAATTTACTCCTTCATAAAACATAATTTTACTCCTTCATAAAATTATATTTACCTTGTAATGAAGCCATCTTGATTTCGATCAAATAACTTGAAAGCTTTATTGATTTCTATCTCCTGACTGACGCGGGGATCTAATATCGCCACCTGAACATTTTGAAGTTACAGGCACATCTTCAATGAAATAATGAAATATTGATCACGATTGTACGAGGTGAATGGTGATATTGATAACTATTATAGTGATAATCACATCAATGTGCTATCTATATATTTTGTCTTTGTCTAAATAGATGTAAAGCCTAATATGGTAAAGGCACATATAATTTATGTCGCACATTCATAAGTGCTTTTAGCAGCAGCAACTGATCACTACATGTATAATATACCGTCACGTACAATCACTGAACGGAAGCGAACAATATAAACAAAAAAAACACTATTGCTATAACTAATAACGAATTGAATTAAAGTAATAATTTAGATTATATAACAAAACTAATAAGTTACCAGTTTTATGAACTCTTCTATATCTAAATTATCATCTCCGTTCTGGTCTACTTCAAAGAACAAATCGTCAACGTCCTGTAAAGAAAGATATCAGTTACTAATACTAGTAACAAATCAGTTGAAATGATTGTTGTCAATCAAATCACTAATTGTTGTTGAAGTCTCCTGATTCACTTTTGGTTGGTTTGGTTTAAACTAACATAATCATTTGCCGATATATTTAATAAAATTTGCAGTATTTTGAGTTTATTAAATTCTAACTCACCTCTTTGGAAAGGTAGATGCCCATTTTTGTTAATGCGTATCTGAATTCGTTCGCAGAAATCGAGCCTATAGTGAGGAATTAATATACATGATTAGTATTCATTATAATAAAGGACCACCAGTATGGGTTGAATTAATACAACAATCAATAGATATATAATGATCGGTAGAGGACATACCAGCTGGGGCTGGATAGTGGATTTTGAAAATTTGTGGTTTTTCTCATTACTATACTGATACTGATACAATTAATAGATTACAATTGATAAAATAGTAAACACTCTCTATATCGGTAAATTGCATTTACAGCTCTGTGTCTGTAAAAAGGAGCTGCTCAATTGGTGCATACTGCATTAACTAACCACTTCCATCGTTATCAAAAGCGGAGAAGATGTTGTTAAGTTCTTTTAGCTTTTCTGCCCCAATGTTGTCCACATCCTCCATTGACACCTCAACGACAACCATTCTCTGAATGTTAACATGTGTTATAGGTAATGTTATGGGGGTTACCATAACGATAACCATTATCTGCAGAATATGGGGGTTAACACAACGATAACCATTTTCTGCAGAATATGGGGGTTTACACGGCGTCATACACATTTCTATTTGGAATTTCTATCTGGAGTTTCTACTAGGGTGATCCATAAAGATTGTCACTTGGCTATTATCTCCCAGATTTCGAGTCAGGACCAAATAAAACCTGTTCTATCGTTTAGTATGGACATTTTACTATTGGAAAATAGTTTTTATATCGTAGATAAAGATACGTCGCCACCTTGACACCCGAAACAGAAAGTATTATCGAAGGCGCCGTCTCACGTCAAAAAATAGGGTGACGCACTTCATGTTATGGCATAAAATTCTCAGGGTAAATTGATATGCGACCGCATTATTATCTGGAATCACAGCCTTAGCTTTAAAATGGACCCAAAAATTCACAAAAAGGATTTAAAACTCGGCGCTGGCAAGGATTTTAGAAAACAGTGTTAATTTTCGGTTTTTCGAGTTCCAGCAGCGCTTGCCAGACCAAATGACATTGGATTGACGTTTCAAGCATTAGAAAACTTAGATTGGACCATTTCTTGGATGTATCAATTATTATATTGACAATATCTTGTGTTATCTTTTCAAGGTACTGTTTTTAAAAACTGATCTCCAAAATGACTGTTTTTCAGGTCAAAATTGTCCTATTTTTCTTCAATATTTTGGCATTTCCACCAAATAAGCCTTACCTGACAACAAAAAACGCTTGCTTTTCTGTTAAAATGGTACTGCCGCTACCGGTTAGTGAAGGTTTCAGACATTTTTAAATATTTTGCTGGCCATGGGAGCCCGAAAAGGGGTAAGTGAGACGCTTCTCAGACCAACATGTATAATCCGAAGAAAAAATATTAGAAATTGACCCTCAAATAAGGGGATGAGTATGCAAATTGACTCTAATTTGTCTCCCGAATCGGATAAAACAAGTCTCAAATCATTCTGACAAGTATTTCTTGGTGAAAACCCCAAGTGACAATCATTATGGATCACCCTATTTGGAATTTCTATCTGGAAGAACCGCACGTGCAGATGCGCCGCGCCGCGGCTCATATTCACGTGCGAGATTAAAGAGAGAGACGCACATTAACGTTATACGATTGTCTCTCACGCTCTCTGAAAAAACCGCACGTGCAGATGCGCCGCGCCGCGGCTCAAATTCACGTGTGTGTTATACAGATTCTGACAGAAATTACGAGCAAGAAACTCCAGGTGGAAATGTGTATGACGGACTGTAACACGATGTGATAAGACGTCATAGACAAACTATCAAAAATCGGGCAAACAAAGAATTAGGCAAATATTATTATGTGTTCAAAGTTCATATCGTAGCATAAAGATAAACAGAAAGGAGTTAAATACTGCTTTTAATTTCAAAGCAAAACAGACTTGGCAGTGAAATGATGTGAGTTCACTTTCATTTTCTACAATTAATCACATCTGCTGAAATTAGAAGCTTCTCTCTCTCTCTCATCCACGTCCGTGATCTATCTCACTTAGCTTATCTTAGTGTTTAATCTCTCTATCTTACTTTCTTACTATCATTCTCACATACGAGAGAAAAATGCATGAAGATATTATACTCATATACCGTGTATTATTAATGTCGCTATATACGCAAGGTTTATAGTCCGACTCTATAATTCTCTGCGGTCCTACTCTACATACAACTACCTGACTCTCTCATAATTATTCTCTCTCCCATTTCTCTCTCTCTCTCTCTCTCTCTCTCTCTCTCTCTCTCTCTCTCTCTCTCTCTCTCTCTCTCTCTCTCTCTCTCTCTCTCTCTTTCTGGCTATATTTATTTCCCTCTCAACCCTCCTCGCATTAAGCAGACACACACCACAAAATGCTATCCAGGGAGAGAGACAGATCTCTCTCTCTCTCTCTCACTCTCACTCTGCATCTCACTTTGTCTCTATCTCACTCCCTCTCACTCTGTCTCACTGATCTCTCTCTCTCTCATTCTTGAAGGAGCGTAGTACTTACTAGAGAGAGCTCTCCAAGGTCCTACTAATGGGGACCCATTACAATATAAACTGCATATGCCGCCCCTCCCAATTATTAGGAAATTCAGACAACAAAAAGGGGCGTTTATAGTGTCACTAATTATGAAGGGTAATAAATCACGAGGGAAAGAACTTTATGTCATGGTGATGATATGGTGGGTTAAACATCTTGTTTAGTTTTCTAGTTATTAAAAGCGAATTTTCTAGTTACGCGAATATATTTTACGGCTATAGCTATGCATTACATAATTTCATGAAGAGGAGTCTGATCTTCTCAAGATGATTCAAGATTATCAAGGAAAAAAGAGTTACCTACTGACATTTACTGACATCTATCAGTCTGGGGTATCAGTCTGGGGGGAGGAAGGTATTAACTGCAGCATACAGACAGCTGATAAGGTACAGCTGAATATAAGTACAAATTAGCTGAGATATTAAATTTAAAATGGATTTAAAACTGCGGAGTTCTGTCAAATTGGAGTCTGCGTTGTTTCCACGACTGGCACGCGACTAATTATTCTTCCAGAACGCAGAATCTGGAAGTAAATCACGGCTTCTAATTTCCCTAAATCTTTCAAATGCCTGCCAGATTCAGCTGTCTGTTCATTCAGATGAAGAATGGTTTTATTTCTAAGCGATCTGGACTAAGAAGCTAGAATACCGTTTCCTATAATTTACCTAAACGTTTCTATCTGGCTGAGCACTGATCATATAATTTCCTATAATTTTCTATAATTTCCTAAACGGCCCGTAATACGTATGTTGTCCTAATCGATTGTCTAGGTAGACCCTTACTCAGAACAGAGAGGGCAATCTGAAATGAATTATGTAGTTGGAGAAATAAACTATAAAGCAATGATGCTTTCCGTGCCTGTGAAACAGACGGAAAGATATTGCAAGAGATCAGAAAAATATTGAAAGAGATCAGAAAGATACAGATCTGAGATCGAGAGAAAAAGAGAGATGGGAGACTGCCACACGTCATATTATAGTGGAAATGAGTAATAACAGCTCGACTTCAAAGAAAATTCAGCCGAGAACTGATCTAAGTACTTTTGAAATAACACGTAATAGACATGGATCTGATATTGGGTCTCATACTGAGTTGAAATGACACGTAGTATAGAGATATTGGTTCTCATATATTGATTCTGCTATATAGACCACATTTGACCACAAGCTATACCTTGATCAGTGCAATATTTCAAATCACTAACAACTTTCTAGCCCACGCGTGCTTAAATTTTCACTACTTTCAAGCACGTGCATATAATTCTCGAAATCTTCTCTGCATGAACTGTGCACGTGTTGAAATGGGCTGAGGAAGATCTAACGACCGCGGTATCAAAACACGTGTAATTAAACACGTGTTTAGAGATAACATGTTCTGAGTAAGTGCACAATGAGATAATTAACAATTACCGCCTAATTACCATCCAATTACCACTGTAATACTGGTTAACATTTACCGCAATTACAGCTGCAATTACCTCCGCAACTGCTGTAATTGATGTGGTTTTGTACACGTGTTGGAGAACACAGGAATTCCATGCTTGAAAAGTTGCACGTGCAAAAGTTGCATGTGCCATTTTAGTTGGTTGGTGATACTAAGTCGACGTTCTACCAAGCTCTAATTTGAGCGCGGTGTGACGTGATGACTCCCAAACTGATTATCCCAATCACTTGTGTGAAACTGTGAAACAAAACAAAATGATGCTCCTTGCAGCTAGGGTCTGACAACTATAAACGGCGTATGCGCGTTTACTAGGGTGCCCTTGGCTTCGTTAGACATTCAAATTTAAAACGTGCAATATAGTGATTTAAATCTATCAGATCGAATATTTTGTGTGTTCCTGGCTCGTGACTTTCCCTAAAAGCTGCTTTCCTAAGTAATGCACGTAATGCATGAATTATACAACTAGTGTTCGACAATGGGTTCTGACGCAACTTGATAGAGAGGGTCGAACAAGGCTCGAGAATTCTAGATAGCATATCGTCCTGACGGCGATAATTCTAGATAGCATATCGTCCTGACGGCGAGAATTCAAGAAAGCATATCGTCCTGACGGCGAGAATTCAAGAAAGCATATATCTTAATAATAAAAGTGATGAACGATCAAAAGTGCTGTCAACTATGTCATGGAGTTCTCACAGTACATTGCGTGATAATTGCTTTATAATAATTATTAATGGATATAAAACTCTGACAGTACTTGACAGATCTGATATATCACAGCACTTGACAGATCTGATATATCATACGTGCAGTACGGATCATTCTAACAATAGGAGAGTTGACAGGCGACAGCGGCAGACTGAGCTGGATCGAATATAAACCATAGCTGGATCGGTGTCTATAACTAGACTGTTATCACGTGAATTGTGAGAAACGGAAAGGATTAATAATAGCTAATCTCTCTATAGCTTTTAGAAGCTCATATCAGTTCCAAGCAATATAACAAAAGTATTTATGAAGGAGTGTTATTACTGATAAAAGTGTTTATGAAGGAGTACGTATTATTACTGAACTGCATGGAATGTTAACACACACATTGTGTGTTTTACTATAACATAAACATTTTGTAAACAAGACCATTCTTTATGGTCTACTAGGCGCTCTAACAAAAAAGACGCCATTCTTAATGGTCTAACAAAAAGAGACATCATTGTTTTTCATGTGGCTGCTATCATGCTGTGGTCGACATTATATGATATTCATGTATCTGGCATTGTAATGGTAAACAAAGGGCCTTCTTACTGCACTTTATACCTGGACGAGAGAAGGGCCTTCTTACTGTACTTTATACCTGGATGAGAGAATCACTTCCGGGAAGGCTCCTTCTACCATCATGCGCTAATAATTCACTCACAACTGAACTTAATTGTAATTATTGGGGACCACACAAGATGTATCGTACAGCGTACTATTCGTGAGAAGAGATCTGAAACAGATCTATATTGGAAATATATCAGGGTAAGCTGGGGTAGTTTGGCCCACCGGGGAAAGTGGCCCATGTTTGGGGCAAAGTGGCCCTAGTTATTACATGTGGTCACGTGACTTTTTCTCCAGCGGAGACCTGCTCGTTCTGTTCCGGATTTTTGCTTTAAAACTGCTGTAATTTCTGTTTGAGTTGGCCGATTTTAATTTTGCAAAAACTGCCAGTTAGGTTTTTTATCCTTCTAAATCTTAATATAAATTTTTTTCAAAAAACTCAATATTAAGTTGATTAAATTGTCAATTTTGTGAAATCGGGGCGAATATGGCCCACTCTCCGGGGCAAAGTGGTCCGGTCTGGGGCACAGTGGCCCACCTCTAGGACCAATGAAATGGCGCCTGCAATACCACGTGACATTGGAATGCAGGCGCCATGTAGTCCAGACGGTCAAATTAGGGGCAAAGTGGCCCATGTTCCGGTGCAGAACATGGGCCACTTTGCCCCTAATTTGATCGTTTCGTCTAACAACACCAGGCACGTGATAAAATCGAGCAATGCTATTGGCTTGGGCCACTTTGCCCCGATGCAAATTTTCCAAAAAACGCCTCACCAAATTATTTGAATTGATTAATTAACCCATTAAATAAAACTTGCAGATTTTAAAAATTAGCTCGGCTGAAAAGAAAACGTCTCATTGGATAGCCTATATAATTTTTTTCTTCCTGCTGTATATATTGCGTATTTTAGAACCCAAAACGTTAAAAATGGGCCACTTTTACCCCAGCTTACCCTATATTATAAAGTACAAATGAACGTCGTGATGATGGAGTATCCTAGCTTGCAACACTAGCGTGCAACAATTTGCCTATTTGCCCGTGCGAATCAAGGGGTTGTTATGGTGTGTGCAGTGTGGGGAAGGGTGTGAATACTGCACGTGCATGTTATTTGATGTTGTGCTGCGTGTTCCTGCGGTGTTTTGTGGTGTTTTGCCATCTACTGACACTGTTGCTGCCCCGATGAATACCAAAGCGTTTCTACCTACGTACCCCCGTTAACTACTCTACACAGCTACAATTCTATGGATGTTTATCAGTGATAATATCACCTAACTCGGCATGTTTCAAGCGACCCTCTTCAAGCGACCTCTTCTGATCACCCTTGATGTTCATCACCATCCCTGCCACTCTACCAACCTCCATGTTCTTCAGCCCGACACGGACATGATGAAGAGATGGAGTGAGAGAGAGAGAGAGAGAGAGAGAGAGAGAGAGAGAGAGAGAGAGAGAGAGGGAGAGAGAGAGAGAGAGAGAGAGAGAGAGAGAGAGAGAGAGAGAGAGAGAGAGAGAGAGAGAAATAGAGAGAGAAATAGAGAGAGAAATAGAGAGAGAAATAGAGAGAGAAAGAGATAGAGAAAGATAGATGTCAACGGGGTTCAACCAACGGGGTTCAACCAACGGGCTTTCTAGTTATATTATATGGGTGATATGTAATTGTATTATCCTAATTTGTTTACAATAAAGGATATTATGTTTAGAAACAAATTTCCATGGTAAAAGTTTGATAAAATATAAAAACCAATTTCTCAGTACCCCTAAAGAGCAGAATTCAGTTATCAGCCCATTCCAAGATTCATTGACACGTGTGACAGCTCATGATACCTCTCTCTCAAGAATTTGCTGAACAAATTAATTACAAGTGTTAATTACCCAGCTAGGAGCTGCCCACTTTCTATCTTTATGAAGGAGCAGCAGGATTCTATATCTTCATAAACACCTCCCCTTCATTCCTCCACCAGGATTGTAATTACTCTTCTCGCGCCAAAACAAGTAACTACATGTGTAATCATGAGATTGTAATTACTACACGTGTAATTAATTTTCTGCCAAGATCCTTGGCGGGTGAGAGATGGCTTGGGGTTCACGACACACTGTAATTTGTTGTCATTCTGCTACATGTGTATCGTGAGAGTTGTCATCATCGTGATGAGTGATCTGCTACGTTTACCTGATCGTCTTGTGAAATTATACTCTGTTGTTTCGTAATTATAGGCTCAAATTGATCTGGTTTTTTTTCAAAATTATATTACTTGTTCTTATTAATTGTAGGTATCATCATTATCATGGTTGAAAGTGTTTTAGTGTATTAGTTAAATTGTTCCTATTCAGTTTTTTTCAGCAATTTTAACAATTCAAATTCTCCGTTACATCATGCAGAGCTCTTGTCTTTCGCATTCCTTCTTTTGGCTGCATTTCTTCAGGTGGGTCCATCATACACATCCCTTACATCATCCGGACGTGTAATACCAAATACATGTGTGCACGCACCAATGAATACTAAACACAGTAAACACTAGGCGCACACTAATGAGAGTGCACCATGTTACTATACAATGACGTGTGAAGTGATAATCAGAGGACTGCTGAGTGCACCAATATATATGATTGGATCATGTCAATACTGACTCTCTCTCTCTCTCTCTCTCTCTCTCTCTCTCTCTCTCTCTCTCTCTCTCTCTCTCTCTCTCTCTCTCTCTCTCTCTCTCCCTACCCCTATATGTCGCTTTGTATAGCAATAATTGCCTATATAACTTCTTGGTGCTGCCTGCACGAATGGTACAGGTGATTTACTATAACAGCGTGGTACCCTACCTAAATCACATTTGTCCTATGTATAATACGGGACTCTACTGGTCTTGCCAGCGGGTATATTTCATTTTCAATTGTTATAACAGCTTCTTATGACAATATGACAGTTCCTTACTCAACTAGTATTATAGTGACGGCTGGTTTGCTATTTGTTTGTATCAAGTTCTCAAGTCACCTCATCTTGTATATCAGGTATTAGCTTATAATAATAATAATAAAGATTTTGGCCACACGGCCAACTCGACATGTACTCTACGCAAATAATGTCTAGACTCACTTCCATGTCCCACTATAGTAATTAGTAATTTCAAAATGTTTATTGTTTATATCGTAGGTGTCTGCATTAGGCAGGACACCCTTTCACTCAGTTTTATTGACTTCTCAGATTACTTTAATATTCGTCTCAAAAAAAACTTCACCACTGACTATAGTGGTCCACTAGAAATACTATACAGTGAACCACTATTATAACTGTCCTTCAAATCGTGCTTGGAATCTTGCTCATGTTTCTTGAAACGACCAACGTTAACCACTTCCCAATCAACAATTTTCCATCGGTACTTTGGTAGCATTTCTATCCTGTACCGTAGAGTCTTCACAAGTTGTCGCATCTTTAGCCGTTGATGGTATGTCATATCCTTGGCAATGTATATTCCAGACACAGGGTAGTTCTTCAGTTTGTACGCATTAGCAAGGGCTTTTGATGCTTGTTTTACTGTGTTCATTTGTACTCTAAGTACAATTTTCCCGTTGCAGTCCTCACCTCTGTCCCTGACCATTTCCGTATTCAGTATACTAAATTGTTCACACCCAAGGTATGCAAAAGCTTTTTCAATCTCCTCATCCTGAATAGAGCAATCCATATCTGCAGGTAAAAACACGATAACATTCTGCCGCTTGTCAGTGGGTCTCGTGTTTTCTTCTTTATATAAGGAGGAAGCAATTTCACTAGACATTGATAGTGACCCAGGGCCAGATTCATCATCAAAAGATTCCAATTTTCGATCAAGCATCCAGGATAGTGACTCAGATGCACTGCCCGATTCAATATCCACCAACGATTCCTCGCAATCTGCGGTTTCCTTGTCTGCACTTATAGTCTGTCCACAGCTGTTTGCTTGACAGATTCATTTGTGGTGGACTTGGCGAAGATATCATCAGCGTCGTTCAGCAATTTGTACATTTTAACCGTATTTTCCATTAGTTCAATCAAAGCATCCCAGTTTTCACCTCGCATTATCTGCCAAGTGGCGTCCTTCCATCCGTTCTTCTGGTCGGCCTCCCATTCTCTCCCCAGAACGCTGTTCATGGTGACTGGTAGCCTCTTCACTTTTTGTGTCCATTCATCGTACCAGTTTTTGTCGATTTCCATTCTTTCGCTGTTTTGTGTAAAAGCTACAAGGTAGCCATTTGCTGTGGTACTGTTAAAACACGAGGACGAAATTCGATGCAAAACGATAAGAAGCAAGACGAGAAGTGATATTATACTTTGTATGGGAGTTATTGATCTTTACACAGTATAGTAGCTCTGTGATGTACTCCAACTCCCGTTCCGATTTGTTAATGGACACATTGGAAGAAGAGGAAACTAACAGGACAACAACCGAGATAATTCTCCTGGTGACTGTTCACCTGGTTTTCTCTATACTAGGGGTCCTCAGGTGAATACCGTGCAGTTTATAGTTGAGTAAATATATTATATCCATCATTCAGGAATTAATTTAACTTTGCCGTCCCCATGGTGTGGTGATTCTGCCCCTAACACCCCCCTCCAGCCCCCTCCAGTTGGTGGTTCTATAACACCCCCCCCCCTACAGTTGGTGGTTCTATAACACTTCTCATGTTATTAGTGATTCTAGTCGGTGCCTCTAACACCCCATCCTATTACAGTAATTTCAGTGTTGTGATAGTATCTTTGTTGGAGCCCTGGTCAGAGCTGGATCACCTGACCTATGTGCTTTGTATCTCGCTCTCCCTTTCCCGGATACTCGATTCATTCTTTGTGTACTTCGTGAACGGGTTTGCCATCGCAACAGGCAGGTACTATTAAAACTATAGATATTATATAGGTATTATTAAAACTATTATAGTAGTCAGTAGTAGTAGAAACTATACTACTAGAAACGGGGGCGATTGTAGCGATCTAATCTTATACATGTTTCCTCGATATACCTCAACATGTGCTTTAATCTGGGGATATGTATAATACCTCACAGTTGGGGAGATGTTGTGGTGCTATACCTCAACAGGTCCTAATTTAACATCCTATTACCTCATGACAGTTGGAAGTTGGGTAGGTTGTGGTGCTACAGTATGGGTGTTATCAGTATCTACCTAACCACCCTCTACACTCTTCACACACCCCTCCACCCCTCCACCCACCCCACAACCCACCCCTCCACCCAGTTGGAAGTTGGGGAGGTTGTGGTGCTACAGTATGGGTGTTATCAGTATCTACCTAACCACACTCTACACCCTTCACACACCCCTCCACCCACCCCACAACCCACCCCTCCACCCCACAACCCACCCCTCCACCCCCTCCACCCAGTTGGAAGTTGGGTAGGTTGTGGTGCTACAGTATGGGTGTTATCAGTATCTACCTAACCACTCTCTACACCCTTCACACACCCCTCCACCCCTCCACCCACCCCACAACCCACCCCTCCACCCACCCCCTCCAGTTGGAAGTTGGGGAGGTTGTGGTGCTACAGTATGGGTGTTATCAGTATCTACCTAACCACCCTCTACACCCTTCACACACCCCTCCACCCCTCCACCCACCCCACAACCCACCCCTCCACCCACCCCCTCCAGTTGGAAGTTGGGTAGGTTGTGGTGCTACAGTATGGGTGTTATCAGTATCTACCTAACCACTCTCTACACCCTTCACACACCCCTCCACCCCTCCACCCACCCCACAACCCACCCCTCCACCCACCCCTCCAGTTGGAAGTTGGGTAGGTTGTGGTGCTACAGTATGGGTGTTATCAGTATCTACCTAACCACCCTCTACACCCTTCACACACCCCTCCACCCCTCCACCCACCCCTCCACCCACCCCCTCCACCCACCCCCTCCAGTTGGAAGTTGGGGAGGTTGTGGTGCTACAGTATGGGTGTTATCAGTATCTACCTAACCACACTCTACACCCTTCACACACCCCTCCACCCACCCCACAACCCACCCCACAACCCACCCCTCCACCCACCCCCTCCACCCACCCCCTCCAGTTGGAAGTTGGGGAGGTTGTGGTGCTACAGTATGGGTGTTATCAGTATCTACCTAACCACACTCTACACCCTTCACACACCCCTCCACCCACCCCACAACCCACCCCACAACCCACCCCTCCACCCACCCCTCCACCCACCCCTCCACCCACCCCCTCCAGTTGGAAGTTGGGTAGGTTGTGGTGCTACAGTATGGGTGTTATCAGTATCTACCTAACCACCCTCTACACCCTTCACACACCCCTCCACCCCTCCACCCACCCCACAACCCACCCCTCCACCCACCCCCTCCAGTTGGAAGTTGGGTAGGTTGTGGTGCTACAGTATGGGTGTTATCAGTATCTACCTAACTACTCTCTACACCCTCTTCACACACCCCTCCACCCACCCCACAACCCACCCCTCCACCCCTCCACCCACCCCTCCACCCCCTCCAGTTGGAAGTTGGGTAGGTTGTGGTGCTACAGTATGGGTGTTATCAGTATCTACCTAACCACCCTCTACACCCTTCACACACCCCTCCACCCCTCCACCCACCCCACAACCCACCCCTCCACCCCCCTCCAGTTGGAAGTTGGGGAGGTTGTGGTGCTACAGTATGGGTGTTATCAGTATCTACCTAACCACACTCTACACCCTCCACACACCCCTCCACCCACCCCACAACCCACCCCTCCACCCCTCCACCCACCCCACAACCCACCCCTCAACCCACCCCCTCCACCCACCCCCCTCCAGTTGGAAGTTGGGTAGGTTGTGGTGCTACAGTATGGGTGTTATCAGTATCTACCTAACCACCCTCTACACTCTTCACACACCCCTCCACCCTTCACACACCCCTCCCCCCACCCCTCCACCCACCCTCCACCCACCCCCTCCAGTTGGGAAGTTGGGGAGGTTGTGGTGCTACAGTATGGGTGTTATCAGTATCTACCCTAACCACACTCTACCACCCTTCACCACCA
Organism: Hormiphora californensis; assembly: GCA_020137815.1. Taxonomy (NCBI): domain Eukaryota; kingdom Metazoa; phylum Ctenophora; class Tentaculata; order Cydippida; family Pleurobrachiidae; genus Hormiphora; species Hormiphora californensis. Next base: position 1,164,954 of record CM035353.1, on the reverse strand, counting down.
CTCACCTCACCCTCCACCCACCCCACAACCCACCCCTCACACCCACCCCCTCCAGTTGGAAGTTGGGTAGGTTGTGGTGCTACAGTATGGGTGTTATCAGTATCTACCTAACTACACTCTACACACTTCACACACCCCCCCACCCCTCCACCCCCCCCACAACCCCCCCCCTCCCCCACCCCCCCCGGGTTGGAAGTTGGGTAGGTTGGGGTTGCAAACAGTAGGGGTGTTACAGTATCTACCTAACCCCCCCCTTCCCTAAAAAAACCCCCCCTTCAAACACCCCCTCCACCCCCCCCCACCCCCCAACCCCACCCCCCCCCCCTCCACCCCCCCCCTCCGGGTTGGAATTTGGGTGGGTTTTTGGTGCTCCCGTATGGGTGTTATCAGTATCTACCAAACCACACCACCCCTTCAAAACCCCCCTTTCCACCCCTCCACCCCTCCCCCCCCCCCTCCCCCCCCCCCTTTCCATTTGGAATTGGGTAGGTTTGGGCACAGTAGGGGTGTTACCCAGTATCTCCCCTAACAACCCTCTCACCCCTTCAAAACCCCCTCCACCCCTCCCCACCCCCCCACAACCCCCCCCTTTCCACCCCCCCCCCTCCTTTTTGAATTTTGGGTGGGTTGTGGGGGGGCTACAGTTGGGGGGTTTATCATTCTACCAACCACCCTCTAACCCTTCACACCCCCCTCCCCCCCCCCCTTCCAAACCAAACCCCACAACCCACCCCTCCACCCCCCCCCCTCCACCCAGTTAAGTTGGGTTTTTTTGGGTGCCCCGTAGGGGTTTTTTTCAGTATCTCCCCTTCCCCCCAAACCCCCTCTACAACCCCTTCACACCCCCGCCCCCCTCCCCACAACCCCCCCCCACCCCCCCCCAAAATTGGGGGGGGGTTGGGTAGGTTGTGGTGCAAGAAAGGGGGGTTATGGGGGGGATTTTTACCCCTCCCCCCCCACCCCACAACCCACCCTCCCACCCCCCACCCACCCCCACCCCACCCCCCAAAACCCACCCCCCCCCCCCCCCCACCCTCCCCCCCTCCACCCCTTGGGAAAGTTGGGTGGGTTTTGGGGTTTTGCTACATTATGGTGTTATCAGTATCTACCTAACCCCTTTTTCCTTCCTACACCCTTCACACACCCCCCCCCCCACCCCAAAACCCCACCCCCCCAAACCCCCCTCCACCCCTATTTGGGAAAAGTTGGGGGGGGTTGTGGTGCTACAGTATGGGTTTTTACAGTATCTACCTAACTACCCTCTACCCCTCTTCACACCCCCCCCCCGCCCCCCCCCTAAACCCCCCCCCTCCACCCCCACCCCCCCCCCCCCAACCCCCCCCCACCCCCTCCTTGGGAATTTTGGGTAGGTTTGGTGCTACAGTAGGGGTTTGTTATCAGAAACTATTTAAACCCCACCCTCTACCTTTTCCCCAAAAACCCCTCCACCCCTCCACCCCCCCCCAAAACCCCCCCCCCACCCACCCCCTCCTTTTTTGGAATTTTGGGTAGGTTGTGGTGCAAACCGTATGGGTGTTATCAGTTCTACCAAAAACCCACCCTCTACAACCCCCTTCACACACCCCCCCCAACCCCTCCACCCCACCCCCAACCCCCCCCCCCCCCCCCCCCCCCCTCCACCCAGTTTAAAAGTTGGGTGGGTTGGGGTTCTACATATGGGGCTTTTAATCAAATCTCCCCCAAACCCAAACCCTCCCCACCCTTCACAAAACCCCTCCACCCCTCCCCCACCCCAAAACCCCACCCCCCCAAACCCCCCCCCTCCTTTGGGAAAGTTTGGGGGGGTTGTGGGCTACAGTAGGGGGGTGTTATCATTATCTCCCTAACCACCCTCTACACTTTTAAAACCCCAAAATCCACCCCCCCCACAACCCCCCCCACAACCCCCCCTACCCCCACCCCCCCCTCCATTTTGGAATTTTTTAAGGGGTTTTGGGGGGGGCTACAGTAGGGTGTTTCAGTTCAAACCTAACCACCCTTTCCCTTCAAAAAACCCTTTAAAAACACCCCCCCTCCCCCCCTTTCCCCACCCCCCCACCCCCCCACAACCCACCCCTCCCACCCACCCCTCCCTCCATTTTGGAAAATTGGGTGGGTTGGGGTGCTACGATGGGTGTTATCAGTACACCTAACTACCCCTAAAAACCCTTCACACCCCCTCCACCCCACAACCCCCCCACAACCCACCCCCCCACCCCCCCCTCCATTGGGAAGGGGGGTGGGGTTGTGGTCTTTTTTAAGGGGTTTTACCCGTTCTACCAAAAACCACCCTCTAACCTTCACACACCCCCCCCAAACCCCCTCCACCCCCCCCAACCCACCCCCTCCCCCCCTTTTTGGGAATTTTGGGTGGTTTTTTGTGGTGCTACAGTAGGGGTGTTATCAGTATCTACCTAACCACCCCAAAAAAACACCCTTCACACCCCCTCCACCCCCCCCACCCCACCCCCCCCCAACCCCAAACCCCCCCCCCTCCACCCCTCCCCCCAAATTTGGAATTGGGTGGGTTTTGTGGTACTACGTATGGGTGTTATCAGAAATCTCCCAAACCCCCTCTAAAACCCCTTCACACACCCCTCCCCCCCCCCTCCACCCCCCCACCCCCCCCCCCCCCTCCATTTGGGTTTTTTGGTAGGTTGGGGTTTTCAACAGTAGGGCGTTATCAGTATCTACCTAACTACCCCAAAAACCCCCTTTTAAACACCCCCCCTTCCACCCCTCCACCCCCCCCAACAACCCACCCCCCCCCCCCCCCCCTCCAGTTGGAAGTTGGAGGTTGTGGGGGCAACAGTTTGGGGTTATCATATCTACCTAAAAACCCTCTACACCACCCTCCACCCACCCCAAAAACCCCCCCCCCTCCACCCACCCCTCCACCCTTTGGGAAATTTGGGGTGGGTTGGGGTGCAACAGTATGGGGGGTTAAATCATACTACCAAACCCACCCTTTTACCCCCTCCACCCCCACCCTCCACCCCTCCACCCCCACAACCCACCCCCCCCCTTTTGGAAGTTGGGTGGGTTTGTGGTGCTACGTAGGGTTTTTATCTTTATTTTTATTTAAACTAAAACTCTCCACCCCCTTCCACCCCCCTCCACCCCCCTCCCCCCCCACCCCCACCCCCCCCTCCCCCCCCACCCCCTCCATTTGGAAGGGGGGGGTAGGTTGGGGTGCTAAAAGAAATTGGGTTTATCAGTACTACCTAACCCCTCTAAAACCCTTCACACCCCCCCTCCCCCCCCCTCCACCCACCCCCCACAACCCCCCCACCCCCCCCCCTCCATTGGGAAGTTGGGTTTTTTTGGGGTGCTACAGTATGGGGTTATCAGTATCTAACCCAAACTCCCCTCTAAAACCCTCCCCCCCCACCCCTCCACCCACCCCCCAACCCCCCCTCCACCCCCTCCTTTTGGAATTTGGGTAGGTTGTTTTTGTTTACGGGATGGGTGTTACCCAGTATTTTACCAAACCCAAACCCCTTTAAAACCCTTTCACACCCCCCTCCCCCCCCCTCCACCCCTCCCCCCTCCCCCCCCCACCCACCCCCTCCATTTGGGGAATTTTGGGTAGGTTGTGGGGGCTACAAAATGGGGGGTTTATCATTATCTACCAAACAAACCCCTCCACACTCTTCCCCACCCCCCCCCCCCCCTCCACCCCCCCCAACCCACCCCCTCCACCCACCCCCCCCTTTGGAATTTGGGTGGGTTGGGGTTTCAAACAGTATGGGGTTTTAATTTATTATCTACCTAACAAACCCCTCTACACCCTCCCCCCCACCCCTCCCCCCCCCTCCCCCCCCACCCCCCAACCCACCCCTAAAACCCCCCCCAACCCCCCTCCAGTTGGAAGTTGGGTGGGTTTTGGTGGTGCAACGAATGGGTGTTTCAGTATCTACCTAACAACCCAAACCTACACCCTTCACACCCCCTCCATCCCTCCCCCCAAACCCCCCCCACCCCCCCCCCCCAATTTGGGGGTTGGGTTAGGGTTGTTGGCTTACGGGGGGGTTAAATGGGGTGTTATTCATATCCCCCCTCCCCCCTTTTCCCCCAACCCTTTCCCCCACCCCCCCCCCTTCCCCCCCCCCAACCCACCCCCCCCAACCCCCCCCCCACCCCCCCCCCCCCCCCCGGGTTTTGGAAGTTGGTGGGTTGGGGTGCTACATTAGGGTTTGGGGTTACCCAGAAATCTACCTAACTAAAACCCTCTACACACAACCCTTCACACACCCCTCCACCCCCCCAAACCCCTCCCCCCTCCACCCACCCCCCCCTTTTGGAATTTGGGTAGGTTTTGGGCTAAAGAAAGGGGTTTTTATCAGTATCACCAAACCCAAATTTAACCAAAACCCCCACACTCTTCACCCCCCCCCCAAACCCCCTCCCCCCCCCCCACCCCCAAAACCCCCCCCTCCACCCACCCCCCCCCCCCCCCGGGGGAAAAGGGGTTGGGTGGGTTGTGGTGCACAGAAAATGGGTTTATCAGTATCAAACCCTAACCCCCCTCTAAAACCCTCCCCCCAACACCCCTCCCCCCTCCACCCACCCCACAACCCAACCCCCCCCCCCCCTCCACCCCCCCCCTCCGGGTTGGAAAGTTGGTAGGTTGGGGTTTGCACAGTTTTTGGGGGGTTATAGTACCCCTCCCCCTTTAACTACCCCCTCTAAAACCCCCTTTTCCACACCCCCTCCTTTCCCCCCCCACCCACCCCTCCACCCCCCCTTCAACCCACCCCCCATTTTTGGAATTGGGTAGGTTTTTGGTTTCAAACAGTATGGGTTTATCATTATCTCCAAACCCAAACCCTCTAAAAACCCTTCAAAACCACCCCCTCCCCCCCTCCCCCCCATTTGGAAGTTGGGTAGTTGTGGGGGCTAAAATTTATGGGTTTTATCAGTATCCCCTTTTAACTACCCTCCTACAAAAACCCCCTCCCCCCACCCTAAAACCCCTCCCCCACCCCCCCCCCCAAACCCCCACCCCCCTCCAACCCCCCCCCCCCCCCTCCAGTTGGAAGTTGGGTGGTTGTGGTGCTACATTTTGGGTTATCAGTATCTACTTAACTACCCCTCTAAAAACCCTTTCCCCAACCCCACCCCCCATCCCCTCCCACCCCCCCCCCCCCACCCCCTCCAGTTGGAATTTGGGGTAGGTTGGGTGCAAACGGTATGGGTTTTTAATCGTATCTACCAAAACCACCCCTACACCCTTCACCACCCCTCCCCCCCCCTCCACCCACCCCACACCCCCCCCCCTCCACCCCCCCCTCCCCCCCCCCCCAATTTTGGGAAAGTTGGGTGGGGGTTTTGGTGCCCCTATGGTGTTATCAGTATCTACCAACTACCCTCTAAAAAACCCCTTCCACCCAACCCCCCCCTCCCCCACCCCACAAACCCCCCCCCCCTCCCCCCACCCCCTCCAGTTGGAAGTTGGGTTGGTTGGGGTGCCCCGGAAGGGGTTTTTTTCAGTTCAAACCCAAACCACCCTCAAACAACCCCCCCCCAACCCCCCTCCCCCCCCCCCCACCCCAAACCCACCCCTCCCCCCCCCCCCCCCCCAACCCATTTGGGATTTGGGTGGTTTTGTGGGGGCCTACGTATGGGGTTACAGTATCCCCCCAAAAACCAAACCCTCTAACCCCCTTCAAAACCTATCCTCATAATCCTGGATACCCCTGGTGACAAATACTCAGGTCTTTATTACTTTTTTTACTCAGGTATATACTGCGTTATCAAGTTCTTCTTATTATATAACTTACTTTTTGAACCATGAAATTTTTTTCTTCAAATCTGTCAGAAAATTTTGGGCCCTTTTTAAATATTTGGGGTTGCCCCCCAAAACCCCTTTAAACTAAAACAAAAATACTCTAAAACCTTCCTACAGATATCCAAAACTCAGGGGAATCACTCAGTAAAAAAGGGTTTGGGCACTGTCGGGAGGCCCTGGCTTGCCCCCCAACTTTTAAACCCCCCCTTCTTATCTGTGTTGTGGGGCTGACCTCACCTTTACAACCAGGATCTGGAGATTGAACCAGGTAAAAAATACCCCGTGAGTTTTTCACAAAGCTGCTTTTTTGGAATTTGGTGGCACAAAAAACCTTAAAAAAAACCCAAAAATTTTTTGGCAACGGGGTTTTCCCGATGGAGTTGAAGCATGACTTTGGGCGCTTTGGGAAAACCCCCTTAATTGGGTACTTTTCCCAAAATGCCCGTGTTTAAGTTATTTAAACGGGGGCAAACTGCCCTACTCTATTTACTACTCAACATTGTGAATGAAAAATTTTTAACATAAGTGGATACCCGGGAAATATTTGGCCCCCTGTTTGGGTTTACCCCCAATCACTTGACCTAAAAAAACGTTTCTGTTTGGGTTTTGTTTAACATGAGTGGATTTTAACCCCCAAAGTTTTTGTAGGTGGGGCAGCCCCCCCCCAAGCCCGAGGATGTCTTTTTGCCTGAACCCCACGAGATGATTACGGTTATGGGGGCCCGATGGAGGCTGTTTTAGAATTTTTTTTAAATTTTCCTGGCCATCACGGGGATTTATTTGTTTTGGGGTTTTCAAACATCGTCTTTTCCTTGGGTACCCCCCGGATTAGCCAATCAGGGCCCACCTTTTGGTTTTTGGGGGTTTAAAGGGAAGCTCGGATTGGAGAAAAACTTTGTCTCTTTTATTCTTCATGAAAACTCTTTTCTGACCGGGGTGGGGTTTAAAAGAGGGTCACCCATAAAAAAGGGGACATCTTTAAACCCCAAAATTTATAAAAAATTTTTGGTTCTTTTTCTTTTGTGATCATGGTGAAAACTACATGCCCTGTTCTTTTTTCCCGAGAGGGGGGGAACAACTTTTAAAATCACCCTTGGGAAACCGTGAGGGGCCTCGTGGGAAACTAAAGAGTTAAATGTGGGGGCAGTTATAATAGTGATAGACCCAAAAATTTTTCAAATCGTCTTTTCTTTTTTTCTTTTCCCCGGAGACCTTTAAGTTTGAAACTGTTTTCCCGGGGGCCCGTTTGAGTCACCAGGGAAAACTAAACAGTTTTAAAACCCCCAAGGTATGTGGGGTTTTAAAACAAAAATAAATCTAAAAGGGGGTTCAATCCAATTTCCAAAAAATTTTCCCAAAGCTAAAATATTTGATGAAGGAGCACCCAAATTTAAAAAACAGGTCACCCCAACCTTTTTTTTCCCTTCTTATCTCCCATTCCCCCCCCACCAACCCCTTTCCCCCCCTCGCTCTCTGCTTTCTTTACCCCCATTTTAAAAACCCCCCGGCCCCCCCCTGATTCCCCTCCCCGGCAAATACCTGTAGCCCCTTCACTTTTTTACCAATTTCCGGGTTGTTCCCCTTTTTCCCAGGGAAAACCCCCTGTTTTTTTTATCCACCTCGGTATCTTTAAAAAACCATAAACAGGGCTGCATCACATGACACACACCCCCGAAACCCAATAACCCAAAACACCCCACTTGTCAAAAAATTGGTCGGGAAATCCTATTGTGGGTATAACAGATCCCCCATTCCGTGTTGGTTTTTTGGGTCTGTGGGGGAAAGGGGGTCTGGGGGGGGGTGTCGGGGGTTGGTTCCTGGGGGTTAGGACCGGGGGGTAGGATTGGGTTGTGGTGGGGCCTTCAGAAGAAGGGGTGGGGGGAAGTGGAAGGGTTGAAAAGGGGTTTTAAAAGAAAAGTTGGGGTTTTCTTATGGGGAAAATTGGTGGGGGGGCCCCCCTTTAACTTGGAAAAGGGAATTTTTAAACAAACCCGGCCAATGCCCCTTTTTTTTAAATTAAAAAATTTTAATGGGTGAAAGGGCCCTGGGGAACATTGAGTTTTAAAAATAAGGGGGCAAGAAGGTTCGGGCCCTTTGGGGACCCGCCGGGGAAAAATTGAATAATATTAAAGGGTCAGGTAAACGGTCTTCTAAAAAAGAAACCCTGCAAAAATTTAAAAAAAGGGTTTGGGCGGAAAAGGGGAAAATTTAAAAAAACCTTGGTTGGGGAAATAAAAAAGGGGGGCCAAATTTTCAACTTTTGCCTAACCCCCCTTGGGAAAAAAGTAAAATCGTAGGTCGGGTTTTTTAAAGAAAAAATTAAAATTTTTCCCTTAAAATCAAAAGACCCAAATAAAAAAACAAAAAATTTTCCCGGTTTGGGGAAAGGGAAGGGGGGGAACCCAATTTGGTTTGGGGCAAATCAAATTTGGGCTTTCAACCCTTTGGTCCAAACACCTGGAAATGAAAAACAGGGGTTTATTAAACCCCAACAACTTTAAAATTATTAAAAAAAAAATAAAACCAAACCAAATCAAACCCCTTTTTTTCACTGACTTTTAAAATAATGGATGGGGGAAACCAACCGGAAGGGGTTGGGGTAGGGTCTCGGTCGGGGGGCCGGGGGTTCTTCCTGGGGGGGGGCCAGCGGCCTAAAACCGTTCTTGGGGAACCTGCCGGGTGGATTTTTCCCCCCCCCAAACCCCCCCTTTTTTTAGGCATGGATTCCCCCCCAATCAGGAAATTTTCTGGTTCGGCCCGGTTCCCCAAAAAAATGTTGGGTTAGGATGTGGTTGGTACCCCCGAAGGAGGCAAGGGTTTTCCCCAGATTTCAGGTTTTTCCCCCAAGGGAAATACCAAAACAAAAACCCCTAATTTAAATGATGGTTTGAGAAACACCAAAATTATCAATAAAAATTTATTTTTTAACCTCCCTTTTTTTTCCTTTCCCCCCCTTTTGGAAGGGGGCTTTAAACCTTAAAATTTTCTGAAGATTTTTTTAATTTCCCCTTCCTTTTTTCCCTTTTGTCAAATCGCGTTTAATTCTTTGACCCCTCCAGTTTTGGCCATCACCCTGTGGGAGGGGGGCTATAAAAACACAGTAAACACACACACATATCCTCTCTTTCAAAAAAAAACCCTGCAATCTCTCTCCAAAAGGGGTTTTGGGAACTCTCTCACGGGGTCGTTTCACCTGTGTTTGCAAACGACCCCTCGGGGAAAGGGGTAGAGGCATCACCCTTGTACAAAAAAACGTATCATTTTGGGAAGAAATATAAAGATCGGGGATTCTTTTTTTAAAATTGATCTATTTTAGAAACAGAAAAGTAAAGGTTTGAATGAAAAGAATTCGATCCACAACAAAGCCACCTTAATATTTCATATCGCTTTTAACAAAATACCACACACACACACACACACACACACACCACACACACACACACACACACACACACACACACACACACACCACACACACACACACAGCAACACACCACACACACCACACACACACACACCACACACACACACACACACACACACACACACACACACACACACACACACACACACACACACACACACCACACACACACACACAACACACACACACACACAAACAACACACACACACACACCAACACACACACACCCAAAACACCCCAACCCCGGGGCCTTGACCTAAAAGATGATTGAACTAGCATCCTCCCTGAGGTTATTTCCCCAACAGAAAATAGGTTGGCTTTTTCCCCAAAAAAATTTAAGGATGGATCGGGAAAAGGGAAAACTCCCTGGGAACCCCTACCAGATTTTCCCTTGGTTTTCGGGTAAAATTACAAGACCGCTGGCCGTGAGGAAACCGAACAGATCTCCAAGATGCCTCAAATATCTGAAACAAGGAGACCTGGTATTAGTGAACGGCATAACACCTGAAATCCAATGGAGGATCAATACCAGAGGCATAACAAGCGACAGATCAGAGGAATTGGGAACTCTCCTGGTCATCAAAGCCACCCACGCCCCTACCGATATAAACACTGGTGAAGCCATCCGAACAATTGGGTCGGAAAAAGAATCCCAAAAATTTGGGTCTACCACAGCACACATTCTGCACCGAGAAATTTCGTCTTTTAAAAAAACACCAACGATTTTTTTAAAAGGGCTTCTGAAATCAAACCCCCCGGGGGACGTCAAAAATAGTGAAAAACCCGTCCCAAACCTCCTTTAACAGAACCACCTGTGGACCTCTTGCTGGGCAAAACCCACAAAAGAGATCACCGGAACCACTTTTTGGCCTTTAAAAAACCCCCGGGGGAAAAAATATCACCCCGGTTTCCCCCCACCTCAAACAACGCTACACCACAAATCTGTGATGTAAAAAGTGATCCACAAACCCAGGGACATGATCGACCCAAGCGAAAGAGGGAACAAAGAACTGTTTGCCGTCCCCCGCTGGGTCATCCCCCAAAAACCTAAACCTCCAAATGTCCCACCACTCCCCACCCTCAATCTGCCATGGGGGGGTTACACTATCGGGAACAATAAAAGCTCAACGCCCCCTGAAATAACATCAAAGAAATTGTGGGGATGAAAGAGACCAAACGATGAAACCCAAAAACTATGGTTGAAGGTTGAGAAAGGAGATGAAAAATACCAAAAACCCCAAAGGGTTGGTTGGCCCTTCTACCGGGGAGGATATGAGCTCTGAAGAAGATCTACGAAAGAGTGGCAAAAATTGAAGAATCTCCTAACACACACAGATCCAGCCACGATGGAATGACCGGATCTGGAACGACCGGAGCTGGTGCAAAGCCCAACAGCTACAGGAGACAGGAAAATGGAAACCGCTATCCCCCCAGAAACCAAAACTCAAACCCCAGTAGCGGAAACCACCATCCTTCCAGAAGACAGACCTCAAGACCCCCACGCACCGGAACAGGAAGCACGAAACCCCCCAACCCAACGGACCCGTCCCGGAAAACGGTGGGTCATTTACCGATAGCAGGGTTAGATTAGCAAACCCAGAGTCACTCGGCAAGGGACATTCCTGTCATGTCATAAACAGAAGATCTTGGGGGAAACCCCCACCCCCGGGTGAAAAACAGGAAACCCTTTAGGACCTTTACCGAAGTTTTTAAACCCCGAGAAACTCTTTTATACATCCCGGGTAAACACATCCCCTCCCAAACTCAAAGGAAGTCCAAAACCCCCCCCTAAACATTTTTAGTAAACGCCCAAAGGGCCCTTTTAATAAGTAAAAAAAAACACTCCCGAACTGCAGGATCACACTCTCTCTCCCAACCCTGACGAACAATCGTGCTACGAACGGAGGAGAGGTGATCGAACTACGGAAAACTCTGAGGGGGTACCAAAGTCTATGGGGGTTGGCTCATGATAACAACAGGAACTTTTCCAAGATACATGTGGACAAGGATGGTCTACATCCAAACAAGTCTGGTAATATCCTCCTCCTAGGTAACTTCCGCCACAACATACACCGACTGTATGATACCGTGGTTCCCCAAGCCACTGACCATGTACCTCAGGAACACCTAAAAACGATTAAATTTTGGTCAGGACAAAAAATCAAACAAAACTACTAAAGGGGGAAAATTTTTCCCTGGCCCGCCAGGCTGAAAAAAATTTTTCCCTGGAACTCAACTCTATGACCCCAAACGGGGTGCCAAACACCATGACCAAAACCCCCCTTGGGAAAAGGGGTTTACAACCCGACATTGTTTTTCCCGGGGGAAATCAGGCAGGAACAAACCGGCCGAAATCAGAATTTCACAAGTGGCCCCGTTTAAAAAACCCAAAAAGACTGGTGGGTGGGGTTTTTTTAGGAAAACAGAAAAATTATCGAAGGGGGCCAGTATTGAAAATTTTCCCCCAAACCAAACCTCACAGTCCTCAAACCCTTTCGGGAGATTTTTTTGGCTTAGGAGAAAACACCTACGTTATCAATACCTACGCCGCCAAAATGCCTCCGGTGACATATCCCGTCGGTGTTGAAACCATAAAGTTTTCGAAAGGGGAACCCTTTTGTCAAACCCAAAAAGAAGGAAAGGGTCGTTATCCTCGTAGGTGACTTCAATGCCCGGATCGCCAACGACCCCTGTCAAGCTTACGAGTCTGATAACCACCATGTCCCCATCCCACCATTTTACGTCCCAGATACAGTCTCCCCTCGCTGCTCTGAAGACAAGAAAGTAAACTCCCACGGCAAAAGTTTCAAGAACCTCGTAATGAACAACCAGCTACACATCCTCAACGGCAGAACCCTAGGGGACTTCACGGGCAGATTCACAAGTGTCCAATACAATGGCTGCGCTGTAGTCGATTATATCGCCACCACTTCGGACATTATACAACAAGTGGACCACATGAAGGTTCTCCCTCTACTCCCCACCTCAGATCATCGCCCTCTGGTCGTCCAAATCCAATGTCAGCCGTTCAATCTAACCCCTCACCAGAAACTAGGAGACCTGTTCGAGACAGCCCCGGCAAAATTCATAGTCTCTGAAGAAAGCAAATCTGCATTTCAAGATGCTCAGGGGAAAGCTGATACCCTGGATTCACTATCTTCCATTGAGAAAATGCTAGCCGGTGGAGACCAACCCTCGTCAGTTTACGACTCTTTCCAATCCCATGTGCAGTCACTTTGTAAACTGATCTTTAAAACTACTAACCCGAGTAAGGCTGCGAAGATCAACAACACCAAGCCATGGCACACCAAGAAATTAACAACTGCTAATCGATTACTAGTCAAAGCAACCCGATTGACAGAAAAATTCCCAGAGGCTGACTCGATTAGAAGGAACTTCTACAGTGTGAAGGGTAACTACCGGAGGATGATTCGGAAAGCGAAGTCATGCCACGATACCACAATGAACAGCAACATTGAGGATGGCAAAATAATTAATTGGCAAGCCTTTGAAAAACTCAAACAAGACAAAACCAACCCCGTTACCCACACAACTATTGAGATGGAGAAATTTCAGGACTTTTTTCAGCAACTCTACTCCGATGAACACCCCACCATCTCGTTAAATGAAAAAGAGGATATGCTAGCAGAAGCGGACCTAATCAGCAACCAAGCGAACTCTACTGGGAACGAGGATCCTGTCACCATCATGAATGCCCCCATCTCACTTGAGGAATTAACCAAGACGATCAAAACTCTGAAAACAGGCAAAGCTGCAGGAGAGGATCTAATTCCCAACGAAGTCCTCAAGCTACTGGACCGGAATCATCTTGTGGCCCTTCTAAAGGTATTCAACGCCTGCTTCAATGATGGATACTACCCGTGGATCAATAGTATCATCACGCCGCTTCACAAGAAGGGCAGCAGGGCCAACCCTGACAACTACAGGGCCGTTGCTGTAAGTAGCGCGATTGGAAAGCTTCTCAGTACTATTCTGCTAGAGAGACTGACAGAATTCCGATCGAAAACTTGTCCCGACCCACCGAACCAACTTGGATTCAGACGGGGATGTCAGACCAACGACCACGTCTTCACCTTGATGACTCTGGTACAAAAGTACAAGAAACTTAAGAAGCCCCTGTATGCGGTTTTCGTGGATTATCGCAAAGCGTTCGACTCTGTCCCACGCCAAGCCCTGTTCCTTAAGCTAGCTAAACTGGGGATCACTGGCAAGTTTTATGCGATCCTTAGAAGTATGTACAGTGCATCTATGGGACAGATAAAGTTGTCAGGGCATGTAAGCAAAAGATTTGCGATCAGGAAAGGGACCGAGCAAGGTCATCCCTTATCCCCTGAGTTGTTCAAAATATTCCTTTATGAACTTACAGCCATTCTCAACAGAGTTGCTAGCCAAGAGCCCGGCGAAAGCCCCACCCTGAGGAATCTTAAAGTCAGTCACCTCCTGTTTGCAGATGATCTTATCCTGCTATCCCTGAGCAGGAAATCAACCCAAGCCCAGCTGAGGATCCTCTGCAAGTACGGTAAAACATGGGGCCTGGAAATTAACCAAGCCAAAACTAAGCTGCTGATCTTTGAGAGACAGAACAAGCTCGAGACCTCTGGACAACCCTTTGAATTAGAGGAAGGCGTGTATCTGGAACAAGCCCAAAACTACTGCTATCTTGGAATTAAGGTGACTTCTAACGGTGACTTCAACATTGCCGCCAGAGAGGATCTGCATCTTAAAGCAGTTCGAGCAATGTACGCCCTCAGAAGAACTATTAGGAAAGATAAGCTCTCATTCAAAGCTTGTAAAACTCTCTTTACAGCCCTTGTCAAACCGATCCTTCTATACGGCGCCCCAATCTGGACACCTCTCTCAAGAACTATCAGGAAGCTCATCACAGCTGCCGGATCGGGATCAACTCTTGCTAACGCCAACCTACTAAGAACTCTGTCAGCTGATAAGGCCGAACGTCTTTTCCTGTCGCACCTGAAGTGGAGCCTCGGAGTCAATAAAAAGACACAAAATGCAGCGATTTGGGAAGACACGGCTTCAACTCCTCTTAGCTTAGACGCAATTGATCTCTCTCTGCGATTCCTTTACAGAATCAAGCGCATGGACCCAGCATCCTTCGTTAATGCATCCTACCACGAACAGAAGAACCTAGGACTCCCGTGGTTTAAATCTATGCGAGAAATCCTGGAGAAAGATCCCACATACAGTATGAACCACTTCGATGCCAATATGGTTCTTAATGGCCAGAGGAACCCAGAGGATATCGAGCCTAGCCAGACACGGAGTCATCTACCCAGCAGACATTTTAGAGTGCCTATTCTGAAGCAGCAGGTCATGGAGACCTACCAGACTGCGAAGAGGTCAGCAATCCAGACATCTAAAAAACTCGAGTTATACAGAAGCATTGACCGCCAACCTGGACTACCACCATATGCCCTCTCGGTGTCAAATTATGAACATCGAAGTGCCATGGCCAAACTTAGATTGAGTGCCCACTGCCTTATGATTGAAACAGGGCGCCACCAGAGCATACCCAGAGAGAACCGTCATTGCCCCTCTTGTAAACTAACGATGGGAGAGGAAATTGTAGAGACAGAATCACATGCCCTGGATGATTGTGACCTGTACAACCCTGAACGCCAGGAACTACTGGAGAGCATTCGAAATGGACCAGACCAGGAGCCCTCCCCCACTACCAACCTTCCCAAGCAAAGACCTATTACCCACCTCACCTGTGACACAGCACCTCACCCACCCCGGATAGTAGGGCTCCTCGCTCGATTTGTCGCTGCGATTTTCGCCAAGCGCGCCCGTTGGGATAGCATTGCCAATGCTATCAACAGTACTGGCAATACTGCTCGGCTGGCGACAGGTACATGAGTACGTTTATTTACGCTTATTTACGTTGATTTATTATCTAACCAGGAGTGTGCATTATAAGTTTGCATACGGAGGATAGCACTCATATATTAGTAACTTCGTTACACATAATATTGTGCTATCCTCCAATCTGCACGCCCATGGAGACATGTGGCCAGATTATGTTAAAACCGTGTCAAAAACCGTGTCAAACCGTGTCACACACACACACACACACACACACACACACACACACACACACACACACACACACACACACACACACACACACACACACACACACACACACACACACACACACACACACACCTGCGACACCTGTGACCTCTACAACCCGGAAAGACAGACCCTGCTAACCGACCTCCCCAAAGGACAAGACCCCTCCCAGCCCATTCCATTATCTCCTCGATCATGTACACCACATCAGAGCATTCACCTCGAACCTCCGGCTCCTTGCGCGTTTCGCCAGCGCTATCGATTGCAAGCGCGAGCGTTGGATGTCATCAATGACACCTCCCACTTAGCTTTCTCCCCTGTACTAGCTAAGAAGTGGCAGCAGGCTCCTTTTGTTTAAGACCCCCTTCAGCGTTATTGTTTTAAATACCTAACGACCCCGGAAATTTATATGTGTGTGAGTGGATTTTAACTTGATGTTATAAGTTTCACGAACAGGAAAGTGCTGATCAAGGGCAGTGCTCTCCAGTTCTTACACTCATGGGAACATGAGTAGAACTATTTTTCAATCCGTGTCAATCCGTGTCAATCCGTGTCACACACACACACACACACACACACACACACACACACACACACACACACACACACACACACACACACACACACACACACACACACACACACACACAATGGAGAGCTGCTGCAGCTCTTGTCAGCTTGGGATAAACCTGTTTTGTTCAAACCCATTATAGGGTCGAACAAGGCAAGGATATAGATTCTTAAGAAAATGTGACCTACCTACAATAACCTCAATAAAACATTTTATGGCCAAACAATAACAGGAACCGACCAATTCAGGAAATACTGGTCTCTGTTTGGCTGATAACCAATCACGTGACCTAAATAACGAGTTCTGATTGGTTGCTTACTAGTGTCGGTCGGTTGCTGAACAATAACCTGATCCCCAGGTTGCCTGATTGGTATCTATTTCCTGACGATGTCACCTCACTGCTGCGCTGGGGTGTGGTCGTTGGCAACTAAATCTCTCATACCATCATGGTGAGAAGAGGAAACTAATTAATTGATAATTATTTAGTTATTAAATAACTAATTAGTTGAATTAGTTAGTTTTATCTTAGGTCTCAGGGTTAATGCTGAACCTGAGATTCAGGTCAGGGGAAGATTTTGAAACCCCCGATACAGATCCAAACACAACTTGCCCCGCAGGTTCCTTCAGATAGACATGATAATAATGGAAACCAGTTCCCTTCTCGTCCCCCTCTCCTACCTAGTTACCTGCCCCACCTACCTCAAACACATGTCTCTGTTTCTGAGGAGTCTTAGGAAGGACGATGATCTTGTCATAACTCCACCTCCTCCTATAATACTAGGTACAACTCAATTCGCTAATTGATCATACCTTCACTAGGTTCTAATAGTAAACCAGTTAGGGCAGTGCTTTATGTCATGAAACTAGATAGATTTTCAGACTCTACCCGTTGCTGACCCATTTCTGGCCCATTTTTGATCTAATATACCAAGACCACAGCTCCACTTGTATTTATAGGTGATTGTGGTGGCAGTCATAGTAGCAGTGGAAGACCTCTCTCAGCCCCGCTACCCAGATACTGGAGAAACCACAGCATGAGGTTATGGTTACCGTGGTTACCATCGTTACCATTGTTATCATGGTAACCTTGGTTACCATAGAAACATGGCGTCATTGTATACTTTCATCAGAGTGACACTAATATCATGATAACTTCAGTTACCCGCCACGACCTCACCCCGACAACAGCTACTCAACTAATGGTGGTGGTGGTTACCATGGTTACCATGGTGCTGGTAGCGGAGTGTTTGACTTCCCTGCCGTTCCGATGCCAGTGATAAGTATTGAGACAGCTGAAACGGTGGAGAGATGCATTCAGATTGAACGGATATCAGCTCAACTCGACCCGGTCAGTGTATTAGAGAGAGATTCAAGAGATTAGTATTTGAGATTAGCTTGGGGGAACAGTCGTGCCTGAACCTCAGGTTCAGGTCACGGCTTTTTTACCTATGAGATCTGAGCTCTCAAGGTTTATTATAGGCGAGGGCTGGTTCCTTGCGCTGCCAATGCTCTGGCCAATTAAACCTGCATTTCCAGGTTGGGCGAGAGCTGATGAGAGATAATTCTCTGCTTTACCGACATGGAACACTAAACCATCCCCGGTGGTGTGATTCACATCGCTTATCTGTCAATCAGGTATGTTACCATGGTTACCAACATGGTTACCATGGTTACCATGGTTACCCTTTTCTTCTTTTCAGGAGTTATGGGATAAAAGCAGTACATGCACGTTCAGTGTCTCAGAACCAAGTTTTATTGAACAATCAAGCCTTGAAAACGAATACGAGGATCAACCCCAACACCAACAACAACTGAGTCCAGTAACCATGGTAACCAGTGACGTCACCACCAACAACTGAGTCCAGTAACCATGGTAACCAGTGACGTCACCACCAACAACTGAGTCCAGTAACCATGGTAACCAGTGACGTCACCACCAACAACTGAGTCCAGTAACCATGGTAACCAGTGACGTCACCACCAACAACTGAGTCCAGTAACCATGGTAACCAGTTCTTACTCAACTAATGTGGAGAGTCCTTGTTAACATTTTACAGTGCTGACACTGATCACTCTCCAAACTCATTGACATCATCTTGCATCCTCTCTCAAGGAATGAAATTACTTTACTTAAAGTTTACTGTTGCAGACAAAGAAATGAAACTATTTTACTTTGAAAAACTGTGAAATTTAAAACTCCAGCTCAGATTATACAGCTGTTTATAAAATCCTCAATGCATCGTAGCTTACTATAATTTACAAAACGCATCACATTATACCGTATTAACTATTATATGTATAACAGTGGAAAATAGCATGAACCTGAGGGTCAGGCACGACTATTTATATTCTCCCTATAATAGACTATATTTATTACAACAGTACACAACTCAATCTCAGCCATAATATACGACCCTGTGAAGATGACACTCAGACGGGTCATCACAGATCATTACACAACAATGTTGTCATAGCAATTGCAGGTTGAGCTAGGCCTGGGTAGTTACGTTGTCATGGTAACTCTGCAGCTAGGCCTGGGTAGTTATCTTGTCATGGTAACCATGTAGCTAGGCCTGGGTAGCTACGTTGTCATGGTAACTCAGCAGCTAGGCCTGGGTAGTTAGGGGCACATTGGTAGGGTTCATAACATCGTAAATAATTTCCGTTTCTTTGTTCCTCTCTGTTATAGTGTTTTGTATGTCCCGGAGAGACGCGCTAAGTCTATCAACACAGGCCAGTTGTTCATGACAAACCATGTTAACTTCGTCCCTCAATCCTACAGGAGAATTATAGGAGGATATTTTAGGGGAGGGAGGTAGGGGGTAAGGGGATATTTACAGGGGGAGGTAGTTTGCACAATTCAAAAAAATAAAATTTAGACAAACAAAACAGTTAGTAACAAGATTTACCTCCCTTATTTAGACAAACAAAACAGTTAGTAACAAGATTTACCTCCCCTATTTAGACAAACAAAACAGTTAGTAACAAGATTTACCTCCCCTATTTAGACAAACAAAACAGTTAGTAACAAGATTTACCTCCCCTGTTTAGACAAACAAAACAGTTAGTAACAAGATTTACCTCCCCTATTTAGACAAACAAAACAGTTAGTAACAAGATTTACCTCCCCTATTTAGACAAACAAAACAGTTAGTAACAAGATTTACCTCCCCTATTTAGACAAACAAAACAGTTAGTAACAAGATTTACCTCCCCTGTTTAGACAAACAAAACAGTTAGTAACAAGATTTACCTCCCCTATTTAGACAAACAAAACAGTTAGTAACAAGATTTACCTCCCCTGTTTAGACAAACAAAACAGTTAGTAACAAGATTTACCTCCCCTATTTAGACAAACAAAACAGTTAGTAACAAGATTTACCTCCCCTATTTAGACAAACAAAACAGTTAGTAACAAGATTTACCTCCCCTATTTAGACAAACAAAACAGTTAGTAACAAGATTTACCTCCCCTATTTAGACAAACAAAACAGTTAGTAACAAGATTTACCTCCCCTATTTAGACAAACAAAACAGTTAGTAACAAGATTTACCTCCCCTGTTTAGACAAACAAAACAGTTAGTAACAAGATTTACCTCCCCTATTTAGACAAACAAAACAGTTAGTAACAAGATTTACCTCCCCTATTTAGACAAACAAAACAGTTAGTAACAAGATTTACCTCCCCTATTTAGACAAACAAAACAGTTAGTAACAAGATTTACCTCCCCTATTTAGATAAACAAAACAGTTAGTAACAAGATTTACCTCCCCTATTTAGACAAACAAAACAGTTAGTAACAAGATTTACCTCCCCTATTTAGATAAACAAAACAGTTAGTAACAAGATTTACCTCCCCTGTTTCGTTCTACAGTTGGCAGGTAGAATTTCTCAACAGGAGACAGAGACCCTAACATATTGGCCAGGTGAGCCTGGACAAACGCAATCTGAAGGGAGAGGGGTATTCAATTTTAATTTGAAACATAAATTTGGCACGTGCTCCTTTTGTGTTCGTGAACTGTGATCCTAAAATCACAGTCAAATAATGTACTCATTGCTTCTTGGTTTAAAGTAAGTAACAAATAACTTTGTTTCCATATCCTACCTGTTTAGGGTGGTAGTGAGTCCCAGAGCCTACCTGTTTAGGTGGGAGTGAGTCCCAGAGCCTACCTGTTTTGGTGGGAGTGAGTCCCAGAGCCTGTCTTCTGTGATAACCTCATCTTGAGACGGCGGTGATTTTATCATTACACCAGGACAGTTGGGGTAGAATCCGAGAACCGTAATACACTATTGGGAGTGAATATATTAGATATATGACCATATATGGTCATTGGTGTCATGTATACCCAAATATGGAATTGTACCTGGAAGTTGACAGCAGCGTGAAACACACTGATATTGAATATAATGACAGTTATCAGCTCTGATAGTGAGGCTCTGTCCCGGAGCTGTCTGGGAAACCCAGCGCCGTCCTCAAATCCTGCAAAACCTACATCCACCATCTGCAGTGAAGAAAGGAGCATTTAGTTGTATTAGCTTGGTTCATACCTTTTATAGTTATTGAACATGACACTAGGAGTTTTTGAATCTTAAGTTTGAAACGACTTTGTTTACCTCTAAAACCCAACTTTGCAGCTCTCTATCTTTGGCTACATCATCATCAGAGGGATAGGACAGTTCCACCACCTCACTGGCGTACCTGTAATGAATGAGATCTGATCAATTGGGAATATTTGGTACATATATAATTTGGTAATATAATAATAATTTTATGCAGAATCCAATTTTAGGCTCTGAAAGTACCTACTTTCAGAGCATGGCCCATTGGCATTGGAAATTAATTACCTAAGGAGTGCGTTCCACAAGGCAGTTGAGTCATCAGCGAAGAGGTAGGCTCCCCCCATATCATCTACACCCCGAGATTTCAGATCTTCAGGAACTGTAGGGGGAGGGGTGGAAGGCTGTTAATTAGTAGCTCAATTAATTGAGCTACTAATTAACAGCTAACAATTGTTACCTTATTCAGTAAGGTTTTCAATTTCAATTTGGTAATTATTCATTCGGTTCTTGTTTATTCGAGGTTTATTCTCTTACCGATTAGTCGCTGGTAATTGAACTCGTGTTTGTAATAGTTATCAAAAGCTATTGGAAGGTGATCCCCAGCAGATAGAAACATACTGAAGGCGCTGCTCTTCGGGTTGACTAGTAGATCACGTGCCTGCAATGAATGTAGTGGGGTTTTACAAGTGGTTAATAGAGGTTACAGGTGACATGTGGCTACAATAATAGAGGTAGATCACGTGCCTGCAATGAATGTAGTGGTTAATAGAGGTAGATCACGTGCCTGCAATGGATGTAATGGTTAATAGAGGTAGATCACGTGCCTGCAATGAATGTAGTGGTTAATAGAGGTAGATCACGTGCCTGCAATGAATGTAGTGGTTAATAGAGGTAGATCGCGTGCCTGCAATGAATGTAGTGGTTAATAGAGGTAGATCGCGTGCCTGCAATGAATGTAGTGGTTAATAGAGGTAGATCGCGTGCCTGCAATGAATGTAGTGGTTAATAGAGGTAGATCACGTGCCTGCAATGAATGTAGTGGTTAATAGAGGTAGATCGCGTGCCTGCAATGAATGTAGTGGTTAATAGAGGTAGATCGCGTGCCTGCAATGAATGTAGTGGTTAATAGAGGTAGATCGCGTGCCTGCAATGAATGTAGTGGTTAATAGAGGTAGATCACGTGCCTGCAATGAATGTAGTGGTTAATAGAGGTAGATCGCGTGCCTGCAATGAATGTAGTGGTTAATAGAGGTAGATCACGTGCCTGCAATGAATGTAGTGGGGTTTTACAAGGGGCCAATAGAGGTTACACTAGGTGACATGTGGCTAAAAAGAAATTGAAGACACTGGGTGTACAATGTAAGATTGGCACCAATATACATAGGTCAACTTGTTGACACTGCATTAAACTAAACGTCAGACTCCACATATTACAATAGGTACTATACACAATTATTTACCTGAGCGTTGACAGCGATGATCCCCTGGATGTGAGGGTGGAGTAGCCTCAGGACGGGGTGAGAGGATGGCAGGTTCCGGTGTGACGCCACTGCAAATACCTCATTAACAGCATGGGCTCGACAAAAGTGGGTCAACAGGGCATAGATCTGTAAAGTGTGGGGGGGGCATGCAGGGTATCAGCTAGTTGCTATTATGATAATGGCATATAGATTTGAGGGGGGTCAAGAAAGTATTGAGATCCATGAAAGAGGACTTCAAAATTCTAATTTTCCAAATGTGTCTGTAGCGAACCTGTGAGTCAGAACACGTGACACACAACACCATATATGGGCAACACGTGACACACAACACCATATATGGGCAACACGTGGCGAACCTGTGAGTCAGAGCAGCGGAAGTACATCTTGGCAAGAGCCCAAGAAAGGGCATCTGAGTGATCTGTTGGTGTATCTGCTGGAGGGGGATACCAAAAAGTTGGCTCCTCTCCATCCACCTTGTTCTCTATCCTGCAGGGGGGGGGGGAATGTGGGTTAAAACTAGGTCCCTTTCTCCATAATAGCTGCATATCAGCCTTTCAGGCACGGCATGTTATAAGTCTCTTTAGGGGAATCAGTCAGACTATTCTTGGCTAATCCCTGAAAATAACCCGAATTAGACAATTTTAACCGGTTGTCTAAGTTTTCACAGTACACCGTTTCCGGTGGTTAAAGTGTACTGTGAAATTTTAGACCACTGCAAAAACACTAGTAATTATAAAGTAAAATACCGCTGCAGTGGTATGTGAAAAATTAAACACTTTCTAGTCACACGCACACAGTGTGAACATTACAAACATTACAAACTGAGTGAACGGGATAAAGATTAAGTGAGAGAGAGAGAGAGAGAGAGAGAGAGAGAGATAGAGAGATAGAGAGAGAGAGAGAGAGAAAGAGAAAGAGAGAGAGAGAGAGAGAGAGAGAGAGAGAGAGAGAGAGAGAAAGAGAATGTGTGTGTGTGTGTGTGTGTGTGAGAGAGAGAGATAGGAAAAGAGAGAATCGAAGGCAGAGAGGGAAAGCAGATGCAGGACGCTCATTGGTGTGGTGCCATCACGTGACGATCACGTGACCTATAGTTGCAGAGGGGAAGAAAAGATAAGGGTTAGGGCATGTGCACTGTGCAGTAGTGACTACTGCACACGCCTCTCTCTCTCTCTCTCTCTCTCTCTCTCTCTCTCTCTCTCTCTCTCTCTCTCTCTCTCTCTCTCTCTCTCTCTCTCTCTCTCACACACATTCTCTTTCTCTCTCTCTCTCACTCAATCTTTATCTCTTTCACTCAGTTTGTTTCCAAAATCATCTAATAAAATTAGATGACTGCTTTTACATGCTCTATTACACAACAATAATGTTAAAGATTCTTTCACTTTTAGGCCTCGCAGGCTCGGCCCAAAAGTACAACTACAGAGCTCGCAGGCTCGCTCAGTAGTTACACTTAGCGTGCCTCGCAGGCTCGGCAGCTAAGTAAAAGGATCTACCTCGACCTCTCGGTCTCGGTTCATTATTGTTGTATTTAGAGCACTCGGCCTTCGGCCTCGTGCACTAAAAAGTAATAGACCATTTTAACCAGTCATCTAATCATATAATATGCCCATATGATCTTAGCTTCACCTACTAAATGACCTATGACCCAGATCTACCTGATAGCCGCAGGTACAAGTTTCCCCTCTTCATTCACCCACAAAAGGCAGTCAGAGGGAGCCACATACCACTGTAGTTCAAAACCTGAGATATGTAGTCAGTTCGTTACAATTCACTAGCAGAAATCTTAGTTTGTAAATCAGTGAAATTAATGATGATATTAATGATGATGATCAATGATGATATCAATCTGATGTATATGGTTGCAACTAATTAATAATTAGTAATTATGAGTATTATAATGGGTTGATCCTCACCAGCCAAAAGTTTGTTAGCTTTCCCACCATGCGGAACATTATCCAGAAGGGAACTGGCACTGACCTCGAACAGTTTTCCACTTGATACGATGTCCTGGGGATTATACACATGTGTGGGATATGTAGTTACCATGGTTACCATATAGACACATGTGGGATATGTAGTTACCATGGTTACCATATAGACACATGTGGGATATGCAGTTACCATGGTTACCATATAGACACATGTGGGATATGCAGTTACCATGGTTACCATATAGACACATATGTGAGACGTGGTTACCATGGTTACCATATAGACACATGTGGGATATGCAGTTACCATGGTTACCATATAGACAAATGTTAACCAAGGGGAAAATGTGCGCATCTGCCATCTATACAGATCTGTATAGCAAAAAGCAAAGCAAACCCATCTCTGAAGAGCCTAATAGTTCCATCTAATCTATTAACAAGATAGACAACGATATAATGGTACTAAATCAAATAAATCTAATCTAATTTACCGTTATTTTCTTGCCATTGAACACGTGGTTTGGTACGTTATCCACAGCCCCCATCCATCTCTCGTGAAGAATAGCCACTTTAGTGAGATAGATGCTATTGTTAGCACACATCATCTGCCTGCCCAGTTCCTCATCTGAGTGGATCCTATCGGCTATCTTCATGATCTGCTCCATCTAGAGAGAGAGATTGTTACTATAACTAGAGAGAGAGAGAGAGATTGTTACTATAACTAGAGAGAGAGAGAGAGATTGTTACTATAACTAGAGAGAGAGAGAGATTGTTACTATAACTAGAGAGAGAGAGGGAGAGATTGTTACTATAACTAGAGAGAGAGAGGGAGAGATTGTTACTATAACTAGAGAGAGAGAGAGAGAGAGAGAGATTGTTACTATAACTAGAGAGAGAGAGAGAGAGAGAGAGAGAGAGAGAGTGGATCCTATCTGCTATCTTCATTATCTGTTCCATCTGATCAGGGACAATTATTAATATGAATTTCATTGGTGACACGTCATGTTGTCATGGAAACAGCATTGTTGTCATGGTAACCTATATAGTGACGTCACACACACCTAGTGACGTCACACACACACACACCTAGTGACGTCACACACACACCTAGTGACGTCACACACACACCTAGTGACGTCACACACACGTTGGGAGAGGAAATTGTGGAGACGGAATCACATGCCCTGGATGATTGTGACCTATACAACCCGGAACGCCAGGAACTTCTAGAGAGTATTCGAAATGGACCTGACCATGAGCCCTCCCTCGGTACCTCCCTACCCAAACAAAGACCCATTACCCACCTCACCTGTGACATAGCATCCCACCCACCCCGGACAGTAGGGCTCCTCGCTCGTTTTGTCGCCGCGTTGTTCTCCAAGCGCGCCCGTTGGGATAGCATTGCTAATGCTATCAACAGTACTGACAATATTGCTCGGCTGGCGACAGGTTCCTGAAAACCCGTGACATGGCTAGAGTAGTGAAGTAAATTTATCATCTTACCAGGAGTGTGTCTTATAAGTTTGCACACGGAGGATAGCACTCATATATTAGTAACTTCGTTACGCATAATATTGTGCTATCCTCCAATCTGCACGCCCATGGAGACATGTGGCCAGATTATGTTTAAAACCGTGTCAAACCGTGTCAAAAACCGTGTCACCCCTAGTGACGTCTCACACACACCTAGTGACGTCACACACACCCCTAGTGACGTCACACACACACCTAGTGACGTCACACACACCCCTAGTGACGTCTCACACACACCTAGTGACGTCACACACACCCCTAGTGACGTCACACACACACCTAGTGACGTCTCACACACACCTAGTGACGTCACACACACTCACATCTTCCTTGTCATGGAAACAGCATTGTTGTCATGGTAACCTATATAGTGACGTCACACACACCTAGTGACGTCACACACACCCCTAGTGACGTCACACACACACCTAGTGACGTCACACACACCCCTAGTGACGTCACACACACACCTAGTGACGTCTCACACACACCTAGTGACGTCACACACACTCACATCTTCCTTGTTCCAGTCGTATCCACCCGCTGTCAGATGTTTCCTGAAGGCTTCATACGAATCCAATCTGCTACCCTCCTCTCCCTTCCCAATCAAACTCGCTAACTGACTCTCCAACATGCTCATTGCCATCTTCTTTCGTCCGACCTTTCGAAGACTCTGGAATGCGTCCTAGTGGGAGAATACATGTGTGATTGTATGACTTGCAAGTCATAGTAACCATGGTTACCATGGTTACAGCTGTTGCCTGGTAACTAACTCTGGAATGCGTCCTAGTGGTGGGAGATATACATGTGTGATTGTATGACTTGGTTACTATGGTTACAGTGCCACGATTGTAGTGGAGATACCGTATTTGAAATACGGTAAGAAGACGCAGACTTTGCGTAAGGCGCGAGTGCTTATGTCAAAAAGTTTAATTTGTTCAGCACCTCATAGCACGTTGATTGGCACCACGTGTTTCAGATCAAAACGGTTTTTATTACCGTTTTCCCACTACAAGCACAGTAGGTAGACTCTAAGCTTTGCCACGCCCAGAGGTGTAGATTGTAGAATTAGAGAGATACAGAAAAGAATGGAGAGACATCGGGGAGTGAGAGAGATATAAAAAAGAATGGAGAGATATAGGGGAGTGAGAGAGATGTAGAAAAGAATGGAGAGACATCGGGGAGTGAGAGAGATATAGAAAAGAATGGAGAGACATCGGGGAGTGAGAGAGATATAGAAAAGAATGGAGAGACATCGGGGAGTGAGAGAGATATAAAAAAGAATGGAGAGACATCGGGGAGGAAAAATAGATCATTTGAGAACTCCCCAAGCGGATAGAGGTAGGCAAGCCAAGCGCAGAGAGGTAGGTTAGCCACGCGAGTAAGAGACATAGGGAATACTATTAAAAAGAAAGAGAACACGGAGAGCTAGCTCAAACTTTGCTAGAGGGAGTCAAGGCACGGCTAATGTCTCGAGGACAAGGACATTTACCCATTTGGGAGAGAAACATAGAAAATATAGAGTGAGAGCCGCATCTAACTTGGCTAACAGATCGCGTGACTTTATTCTCAACTATCTCGTGACTGTTGTGTTTGACCTGCCAAGAATGAGGTGCTTCTTGATTTTCATATCATTGCTGGCCCTGTCTCCTGCGACAGAAGGTAAGAACACAATAATTCGCGCATTAAGCCAGTTATTAGCTACGGCTTACTTATTGGATTAACTATAGTTTTCAGAGGTGATATAAATTTCGTCATCCAAGCAGGAGGTCATCCTAGTTGTCACTAGCACCCGCCCCCCTCTCACAACTTATAATTAAGAAATATAAGTATAAAACCCACGACTATTATATCCACTGCTGCGAACAGTATGATAATAATGATAATGAATAATGATATTTCAGTTTGGAGTCCAGCTGTTCGTGATACTCTCATCCCATTTGATCTGGAGAGTACCCCTCTTCAAATCAAAACCAACTCTTCTGCCGGGAGTGAGGACTGGATCCTGGTGAGAACATACACTGCAAATGAGAGTTTGATTGGATCGATGTCGGTTAAGTTCGCTTCACCTAATATGACATACTACATCTACCCCTGCACCGGATTGTGGACCTCCTTCCCAGTACAACCATCACAGGGAGTGGACAAGGTTTGGACGATTAGAAAGAACACCACCTCCCTCAGGATAGAGTGTAACGGGGTGGAGGTTCTAAACTACCAGTTCAATGACAGTAGTGATACTTGGTGTGTATCAAGGTGGGGAGGAGATGTGGGGAAGATAGAATTTCCCTCCTCCTGGGACACCGCATCAGACAGCTACCGTGCTGCAGGTAATGAATGAGTGACTAACAGTCATCACTACGCTGAGTAATGAAGAGTTGCACTGCTTTATACTTATGGTGATGTTATGTACAATATTAAATGTATACTGTGGTGATGTCACAAGTGGTATTCAGATATTAATTTGACTAATCGATATTCCATCCACTCTATCCATCAGTGAAATCAGTTTGCCCCGGGTTTACTGTCGATGGATCAGTGCAAGGAAGTTGGAACGACACAGATCCAGGACAGACAGTGACCATCAACTGTCAGAAGAAGCATGTTCTAGACGGTATCTCTGAGAGGACCTGTAACACTGATGGAGTGCAGTGGGATAGTGAAGTTCCTATCTGCAGGAAAGTTCGTAAGTTTCGATGGATAGTTTGGGGTGATGTTTCCTTTTTTTCTTGAATTTTACCCGTAGAAAACCACGTATCACTGAAAAAGATGGGGAACTTTTTCAGTGATAGGTTTCCTCCATTTGCATTTAGCATGCTGCTTAACCAAAACACTGCTCAGCTGTAATAACACGTGACTTCCTAACCAAAACACTGCTCAGCTGTAATAACACGTGACTTCCTAACCAAAACACTGCTCAGCTGTAATAACACGTGACTTCCTAACCAACATAACCGAGTAAAGTGCTATTTTGAAAGAGTAAAGTGCTATTTTGAAAGAGGGGAATGACTTGACCGTAATGCTGTATGCTCTGTGCGCTGAATGACCAGATTTCCAAGAAAAAGCCAGCAGGTACAATAGTTATTAAGAAGTTAATAGAAGATCAGCCCCAGACCGAGAAACTAAACCAGACTGTGTTCTAAAAATCCGGTAAGTAATGCCACTTGATACACACTCCTAGCCTATATATGGGGAAAATAATCGTGCCTGAACCTCAGGTTCAGGCCACGGCTGACACTACTTTGAAAGGGGGAAACGAAGTCGCTAAGGTCGAGGATACTGGGAGCCGGTCACTCAAATGATTTAGCTGTTGCTGCTATGGTTACTATGGTTAAAGCTATTGTTGCTATGGTTACAGCTGCTGTTGCTATATGGTAACTATGGTTACAGCTGTTGTTGCTATATGGTAACTATGGTTACAGCTGTTGTTGCTATGGTTACTATGGTTACAGCTGTTGTTGCTATGGTTAAAGCTGTTGTTGCTATGGTTACTCACCCCTGAGGCATCCTTGAATTGTAAAAACCGTGGCAGCTCATCATATCCCAAACTAGTGAAGTTGGGTTGAAGTAGCTGACCAGAGGTTGTGTCTTCCTCTGAGGGCTGATTAGCCCAGGGTACCATACCTCGAATAGTATTCAACTCGTGCTCTGTAGGAAATGGATGGTTAGGTAATAGGTTACAAGTATACATGTTGTTGGGATTAGCTTCCATGTGATTCCAGCTGCTATGAATAATATCTGTCTTCAAAGTCATCACTAGTACGATTGTTGTTGCTTTGTCTTCAATGTCATCAGTACGATATACTATTCATACTACCACTAACCCCTGGCTTTGCAACGCACTAACCCCTGGCTTTGCAACGCACTAACCCCTGGCTTTGCAAGACAGTGGGACACCCTGTACTATAGTATTTCATCCATACTACCACTAACCCCTAGCTTTGACAAGGAAGTCCTCAGTAGTGAGATGTTTAATTGACCCAGGACCCGATTGTGCCAGTAGGTAGGGTGGACAGCGAGTATCAGTGATCTTTGAGCTCTTTCTCGATGGGTGATAGGGGTACAAATAGTTCCTTACCGGGAATCTGAAAACATATACTGTTACCATGGTAACCAGGTGTGTGTAACCATAGTTACCATGGTGATAGGGGTACAAATAGTTCCTCACTGGGAATCTGAAAACATATACTGTTAGTAGGAGCTACCTGAAACCACCTTTCTAACCCCCCTTTTTATCGGGATTATATTATAATATAACGCCCACTGCGCATTTTTTGGAGAAATAACACCCGCGCGGTAGCGGGCTGATATGACTGAACCCGAAGTGATAAATCTCATAACTCCCGCTATAAAAGTGCAGTTTATTACACGCAAGAATTCGCCCAAAAAGGTGTGAAAGCTCTTTCTTTTGTTTGTGTGTACACACTGTTGCAAATAGAGAGAGATTGACACAACAAGGGGCGGCAGAATGGCGACAAGAGAGAGAGACAAGAGAGACATTGGTAATCGTTATCTCTCTCTATTTAATTAGCACCCAATAGTTCGCTTGTGCGTGTGTGAGTGTCTAGACATGTATAGACATGTCTGGAGTTGAAAAGGGAACATATTTGAAGGGTTGACATGAGTTGTGTTACCTCTCTCTCGCTGTGTCATTATTTGTTGTTAAACTGTGAAACTTTGATGATGTTGAATAGTTTGTCAAATTTAGTTTAAAAACTTGAAAGGGGATTAGTGTTGTTCTCTCCTTGCTTGCAGTGGGCGTTATATGCTATAACACCTTATGTGTATCAAATATATCGCCCTCACTACGTTCGGGGCGATATATTGCATATCGTCTCCTTGCTCCGCAAGGAGCCGATATGCGTGCATATCACGCCCCGCGCGGGGCGCGATATACAGATACACACCGGTGTTATAGCACATATAGATAACCCCCTTCTAACCCCCCCTCTCCTTCCTACCTGAAACCACATATTTTATCGGGATTATATGTTCATAACCCCCTTCTAACCCCCTCCTTCTATTTTCATATACGATATATGTCTCATAACATGGGTTGTTATGTCTACAGACGTGCAGCAAGCACCGAGCAACACGTAGCGAGAGAGGGGAGGGAGGATAAGACGGTGTTTGGACTGCTATCACTTCTCAGAGCTACGAACTTAGGAGAGTTTAGAGTGTGGGGGTATGACTAGCCGCGTGATGAACATGGACAATATGTGTTAGGGTTAGGGAACGGTCACAGGAAGGGTTCCCTCGAGTTATATTAGTGGTAGCGTTTATTATGTACTATGATAGTTTCTATTCTTTAGTCTTTGTATATAGTTTGTCGTACTCGTACCACATTTTACCCTAAAATGGTTCATATCGTTCATGGTCGGTCACAACCCCGATAACACATATTGTACCCACTTCATGAGTGGACTCAAAATACATCCAAGCTATATAAACAGGAAGCTTGCCTTACTCGACCCTATCTCACCGCGCCCCGCACGGTGAAACTTTTACAAATGTAATGGAGGCTTTATATACAGAAAGTTCAAGTGTCAAATCTTATACTAAATAATGATAATAATAATAATAATAATAATAATAATAATAATAATAATAATAATATAATAAATAATACTAATCATACTATTATTAAAGCAAATAGGGAAATGATGGGTGATGGTTTTTTTACCAAATATGGCACAAAAATTCCTGGAAATGGCCTTTTGCACGTGTTGTCCCTAGAGGGACCCTGGCAACCTGCCAGCTTGAGCCTTAAAATGCACGTGCATCCTTGATTCATCTCTCTGCCGGTTGTGTGATTGATCGTTTGCTCGATTTGATCTGTTCACCCCCTGTTCACCACGTTTCGTGAACATGACTACTCAACTTCAACACAATCGCCAGCGAGTTTGGAGGAGCCCTATGTCCCAAACTGGCGCTGACGCCTATAGACTACGTGATAGAATCCTACAAAAGAGGTGATTATTATTCAAAAAATGTTGTCAACACACGTAATAACAAAGTATCAATGGCACTAATAAGAAATGGCAGTAATACGTGAAAGTATTTTGCAAATGTGCTCCTTCATAAAATACTTCAGGACCTGGCAAAAGAGGACCCGTGGTTTTTCTGTCGAAAGAATCGCTGTGGTTAATTTACCTGATAAATTTACTGATTTTAACAAGAATTATGTGCATTATGTATCCATAATGCTGTAAACCCTGGTTTTCTTGTGACATGAACGAATACGACAACCGATGTGAGAATGTTAAATAAAGAAAAATAACCCCGGCTCTGACAATCAATCACAACTTTTATAATAGTGTCCTATGGCTTCAAGAAGCCGCGATCCGCATCCATACGAACTCACATGCTTTCACGATTGGTGCCCGCATAGCACCCACACACACACACACACACACACACACACACACACACACACACACACACACACACACACACACACACACACACACACACACACACACACACACACACACACACACACACACACACACACACACACACACACACACACACACACACACACACACACACACACCTCCACACACTCCCCTCCGACAGTGTCTAGCGGGATTCCGGGTGTCTGGTGTTGTTGTACCTCCTCCTGAAACCTGGCTGGGCAGTCCGGGTGTCTCGGCGTCGTAGTTCCGACAACAACCTCCTTATTAGAGAGGCTAGCTCTTCCAGCGTTGGGTTGGGAGGCTGAGGAGTAGTCTGGGTAGCAGCGTCCTTTGTAGAGTCATCATTTAATATCTTTTCCAACTCAGTCACGAGATCCATGGGTCTGGAGGGAGAATGGGTGATAATTATATTTTATAACCATAATACAAAGATATGCTCAAAGATAAAATAAAGGTATAATGCAAATGTGCTACTCTATACTATTTACTACTACATGACTAATATAGATTGACTGACCTGTGAGTTTGACAAACTTTAACTAGGGTGATCGAGAAAGGTAAAGGTGTTCAGAAACTGTTAATGAAGAGGTGTCCTAATGTATATTTATATGTGCGGAGCGACCGCGTGAGTGAAGCCTTCTAACTAGTTGTCAAATGCAATATATATATGTGTATCAATATGCGGCCGCTCATGTCCTAAAAAGATAAACTACATAAAAATATGTGTTGCAAGAGAGAAAAGAAAGACAATTACATGTTAGATCTTAGGGTATAGATTAAACGGAAACTGGGGTGGTGCTGAAACAGGCTGCTCAATCATAATTTTGGTTTCAACGGCTGGGGCAATCTCTCCCACTTCTACGTTTACTCCATTCTCCTTCCCCTCCTCTCCTTCTGGTTCTGTCGGCTGTTGTGGTGTTGGCTGTTGTGGTGTTGGCTGTTGTGGTGTCGGCTGGTGTGGTGTCGGCTGGTGGGGTGTTAATGCCTGGATCATCTGTGACCACTTGAGGATCTTCGCTGGTCCATAGTTGGTAGCAACATACTTCATCACAAGCCAGGAGGTTACTCCTATTATAGTTATTACCACGGACACCCATGTCAGTATTTCTAGGACCTTTGATTTGGACACACTGAGTCCTAGGTAACCTACAGTGTGATCCTCCAGTACAATATCAGCTGTGTTGTTTATCAATGCGATTAGTCGCGTGATATTTTTGTTATTGTACTCGATCTCTTTAGCTAGCAACCAGTCTCTCATTTTTCCCAGTGATTTAGGGGCGTCATACACAAGTACCGTGGCGTTTTCTGCCGCTTCAATCGAGTACATGATCATATGTGAGCTTTGCACAAGTTTGAATAGCTGCCAATCTACAAAGTAGTTTGTGATCCCTGGTTCACTGATAACATTCAAATGTGTCCGATCAGTTATTCTCATGGCTGAAATTTCCTCATTAGAAAAGATGAGTGCTCCAGCCTTTGTGAAGAGCATCCTAGTGCTACATTCGGTAGGTTTGATAGTGCACTTTTTCCTCTCTTCTTCCTCTTCCAATAGGCAGTTCCAAGGTTTCTTGGAGGGAGAAAACTTATCCTCCAAATTCTCTGTGCAAAATATGACGTCATCCTTCTCCATACACTCACCAATACTGACGGTTTTTACAACATTCTCGTCAATTATTACCAATTCAGGCGTGTCAACTTCAAAGCAGTGCTCCGCCTTGTCGGAGCTGGCAAATGGCACTGTTTTCGGCACATAGGTTCTAAATAGCCCGTTCTCCATCAACCTTGGAGCGACTAAAACATAGTGCATCATCATTGCTCGGTTTGTATTGTTGACCCCGACGAGCATCAAGTCGGCGACTCTGAAGAGTAGCTCAGGTATAGATTGGTACAATGTTCCCTCAAACACCTTATTTCGCTCAGCCACTAATCTGAGATCCTCCAATGTCAGCGTTGTGGCTACAGGGGTAACCAGCTTTCCATGCCTGGTGCCATAGAAGAGATTTTCAAGTTTTCTCTCATAAAGCTTATCAGTTTGTACCTGTATTAGCATAGAAGCCACTGAAGCTATATCGCATTTCAGGCTGTCCAGGTGTCCATAAATAAGTTTTGTTTCCGTATCCACAATTTTTAGGATCTCCCGATCAAATCTTCTTCCCCGATTGACACCAGCTATAACTTCTCTACTGAATCTAGAGAAAGAATCTTGGAGTTTAAATACATGGTCCCTTAACTTCCGGTTGTCCGAGGGTGACTTGAGTAACTGATAGAACCAGTTAACAACTGGTATTTGTTCTAAAAAGTCAAAAGCACCTCGTTTATGCCTCCCTTGCGAGTGAGTAGCATTAGCGGCTCCCCAAGATATGTCAAATGCAGCCCTCAGGTCATAAAACCTGTCCGTTAGCTGCTTCTCCAGTTTGCGGCGGAACTCCTTAATTTCATCGCCTACCATCTCAAATAACGGATTACCCTTGGCCCCGCATGCAGTAGATCGTGACATGCTCATATGTGCTAGTAAGCACTCCATTAACACCGTGGCTGAATTCAACCTGTCATCTTTCGCCCCAAGTCTGTAGTAACCTTTGTTTTGTAACCAGCATCGACCTTGGCTGATATCAAAGGAGATCACTTCACATTGCAAGTTCCTCAAGCACTCAGTGAAGCATTGCACTACAGTTTCCCTGCTCAATACCTCAATTATTGATGGCTTGGCAATTATCATCTTATGTATCCAGCAGCTGTGGCTGGTGATTGGCACAAGTGGCCTTAATCTGTTTACATCGGGTAGACAGTCAATTTGGCAAGGTGCATCTGGTAAACCCGGTTTCTCCAATTGTAGGAAAACAGACTGCACAATAGTCGACTCCGATGTGGCAAGAATTTTCCCTGGCATCAGGGCAACTCCCAATTCCTTTTTAATAACCGGACCATCAGTGGTCATGAGGGCTCTGCTTCCATCAAACTTGTCCTCTTTGCGAACAGCATCGGCAAGAGCCCAGGAGCATAGCAGGTAAAAGCTCACCCAAGTACTTAACATTTCAGGGTTTTACTAAGAGAGAGAGAGATGGTTAATAATATTCAAAATGGCTATGCTGTGCAAGGCACGACAGGACAAGCCCGTCTATAGATTTCGGTGTGCAACCTCGAGTGACGGGTCTCAGCTGCACAACGAGATCCAACAAATCCCGCCGAGCCTGCGCACGACAAAGCAAACCAAAACTAGCAACTGGAAAATGTAACTTAATAACTTGCTACTACAATAAGGATACAACGATATTGTAAGAGTGCTACAGATAGAATACAACGACGCGGGTCCAGTCTGAGGCAATCTCTCCTCTCAGGGACGGCTTACCACAGCATCCTGCTAGTAATGGCCTGTGTACACAGTTTTTTCAAATCAGTCTTTGTTCAGTTCGATTACTCACTTATCAAGTTTCAACTCAATTCCTCTCATATTCTCTCTCTCCCTCGACCCGCACAAGTCTCTTGTGTTGATTATTGTCCTGCTCCATACCTTTGCACTTGCTTTCTTTCTCTCCGTAGATTGTATTTGCTGGGTGCCCTTTCTTGGTCCTTGTCCTCACTCTCATCGTCCCCTTCTTCACCATCCGATTCATGTGATTCATCTTGTTCGCTTACTTCATCTTGTTCTCCATCATGGGGAGCTGTAGTGAAACTTTCAGCTGCAGAGGATTCCTCCACATCTTGCCTGGCTTCTACCGTGTCACGTGCCTCCTCATGCTCGTTGTTGTCGACATTATCATCCCCGGCCACTGGGTTGTTCAAGAAGCCAAATAGTGACCCTTGTTTATCATTGCCTGATTCTTCACTATCTGAGTCACTTTCACTGTTAACAATGGTTGGACTTCTATCAGCAGCCTCACCACTTGTTTTCTTGGAGGGTTTCCCAGGTTTATTCGTATATGCAGAATCCTTAGGACTATATGACAATCTCAGATCAGTGGGTATTTTCCTGAGGGAGTCAAAGTGGGTAACAATGACCTTCTTTGTCACATCATTCTTGAGTTCATAAGTCCATTCAGATAGAATCCTCTCAACGGTCCAAGGTCCTGAGAACTTGCTCTTAAGCTTACGGTACTGAGTCACAGTGGGGGGCAGGGGTTTCCAAACCAAGACTTTATCACCAACTTCATATACTGTATGGAAACCTTT
Source organism: Hormiphora californensis (assembly GCA_020137815.1). Taxonomy (NCBI): domain Eukaryota; kingdom Metazoa; phylum Ctenophora; class Tentaculata; order Cydippida; family Pleurobrachiidae; genus Hormiphora; species Hormiphora californensis. Next base: position 1,128,960 of record CM035353.1, on the reverse strand, counting down.
CTTTTTATCATAGGCAAGTTTCTGTCTCCGAGCAGCAGATGCTGCATTTAATCTCACCAGATCGTATGAATCCCTGGTATTCTCATATAAAGCAGAAACAAGATGCGCCCCCGAGGCGTAGTGGGTCGTGGTAGTGGTACTGTATAAGAGGTCATGTGGAGCTCTCAATTCACGACCAAAGAACAGTTCATGTGGTGAAAACCGAGTCGAGGCATTTACAGAGCTGTTCAAAGCAAAAACAGCGTGGCTCAACTTATCCGACCACTGTTCCGGGTATTCACCAACTAACTTCTTAATGATCACAATGATGGTTTTATTGAAGTTCTCTGCCAGTCCATTGCATTGGGGATGGTAACTGGTTGTGGCGACCTTCTTTATTCCAAGGATTTTATATAGCTCAATAGTGATGTGTGCACTATGAAGATTGCTGCCTCGGTCCGACAATACCATCTCAGGGACTCCATAGATGTTCATCCAGTCCTCAACTAAGCTCTTACATACCGTTTCCGCCTTGGCATTTAGTAATGGCTTCGCTTGTAATAAGCGTGTAAACTTGTCACACATAGTGAGGACCCATTTGTATCTGTTTCCACCTCTGATTGGGCCTACCAAATCAATACATAAATATTGCCCAGGTCGTACAGATGTGATCGGTTTTAGAGGAGCCGCTGGTTTCTTTTTATACACGTCGTTGTGTTTAAAGCACTCAGGACAAGTAGAGCAATACATTTTTACTTGCTTTGTCATTCCTTCAAAGAAATATTTTTCTCTCATGCGTAGCAATGTTTTCTTTGGTCCTAGGTGACCAGCACTGTCTGTGTCATGGTGTGCTTTTAACAGCTCATTCCTTCCCCCAGTAGGAACAAATATTAGCTGTCTGTACTTCTTGGAGGTGGAGGAGTAGTATTTATAGCACAACAGTCCCTCGCTGCTCAGACACATGTGTGGGAATAACATCCACATCTTCAGTAGTGATTCAGAAGGAGCCTGTACCTCACCTAACTTACTAGGCCGTCCCTCATCAATCCACTTTTTAACCGTCTTAATGTCGGTGTCCATGTCTTGGAGCTTTTTCATGCCATCACTTGAACATGCTTTCAGTGGATTGTCGTAACTTCCGAGTCCATTACTTCCTCCTGGTAAGTTTTTCGGTAGCGTTGTAATGTTGCTTGTAGTCACTTGTTGCGCTACAGTGGCTATCAGGCTGATATTCTTCCCATCATTTTTCTCTTGTGTCTCCTCTTCTGAATCTAGCTCAGAATCCGCTTTTTTAGACCACCACTCAAATAACTCCTCCGATCTTTTCGGTAGTCTGGATAAACAATCTGGTACTTCCATCATTTCACCTGCTCGGTATAACAGTTCGAAATTGTAATCACTGAGGTCCATTATCCACCTTGTAAGTATGGCCTCATTTGTACGTTTTAGGAAACCTTTGGCCGTTATAGCCTTCATGTCGACATATGCAGTGAACTTTGCCCCTAGCAGATAGTATCTCCACTGCTTGGTGATGTGGTACCACAGGGCGTAGAATTCGCGTTTGTAAGAAGGATACCTTTGCTCGGTTTCATTAAGTACCTTCGAGCTGTACGCTATAGGGCGGTAAGTTCCATTGATAATATGTCCGATCGTACCACCTATACCGGTAAGGGAGGCGTCTGTGAAAACCATCAACTCCAGCTCGGTGGAAGGATAGATTAAGATCGGAGGTGATGTGAGCGCAGCATTTAGCAATCGAATACTCTCTCTGGCTTCATCTGTAACCTTGAATTTTTCAGACTGTTTGAGGCAGTCAGTCAAACCTTTTGCTATAGTAGAGAAGTTAGCAATATGTGTACGAAACCATGAATAACATCCCAGAAGCCTTCTAACATCCTTGAGTGAGTGGGGCTCTCTCATTTCCCGTATGGCAGTTATTTTTTCACTGTCTGCTTCAATACCATCAGCCGTAAGGAAAGTTCCACAATATCTCAGACGTGTTTTGAACAAGGTACACTTCCGGGGATTAAACCTTAGATTTGATATGCGGATTCGACCGAAAATCACCCTCAGATTAGCTAGCATTTCCTTTATAGATTTAGCTGGGGATAAAATATCATCTATGAATGCAGAACCGACAGAGGGAGGTATTCCTGCTAATAACCGATCTAGCAGATTCTGGAATGTGCCTGGGCTTCCACAGAGTCCAAGAGCCATGACTGTAAATTGGAAGAAACCTACTCCGGGTATAGCAAAAGCAGTGTAGGGTTTGTGATCTTGCTTCAGTGGTACTTGCAGAAACCCATCTCGTATATCTAAACTGCTGAATACAGTTGCACCATGGCACCCCGCCGTAATGGTGTTCAGGGCAGGCACAGTACAGTAGCTTCTAACCGTGATTTGGTTTAGTGCTCTGAAGTCTAATATGATTCTGACTTTTCCTTTCCTCTTCATCACAATGGCAGGAGTGTTGTAAGAGCTCTCTGAATGCTCTATTATGCCCGCCTGTAATAATGATTCCAGCTCTTTAACACAATCTTCTCTCAGGTGCAAAGGTACTCGCCTGTACGGAAGGCGCACTGGTACATCGGTAGTAAGATTTATTTCATGTTGTACCAGGTCTGTCCTTTTCAACTCGTGTCTCCCAAGTGAGAACACGTCAGCATATTCAGCTATCAGGGCTTCTGCTTGCTGCAATTCCTCGCCTTGGAGTAGTGGATTAGAGCATAGCTCCAGCTGCTCTAGGATTTCTTCCACTCTCTCCTTTGCAAAATCATTTCCTCCCATGTTATCAGTTTCAGTCGTCTCAACCCTCTTGCAGTACACAGCCGGAGTACTGATACCTAGCAGGTAATTCTTTGGTAACGCAATCATTACATCCGGTGAGTCAATACAAACCGGTATTGCTGTACGCCCCTCCGAAACATTTACAGAGAACACTTCTAGTGGATTCTCAGTCTCACTTAAACAGCTCCATTCTTCTTGGAACTTCACCCAAAATTGGTGGTTAGGTACACTCGTTCCGTCCGTGGCTACAACGTAGCACTCTATGAAGGCGTGACCTTTTTCCAATTCACAACTTTCTTTTACCCTAACCTCATATGCTCTAGCAGAGGGTTTTACGCCCAATGGTAACGTCACTCCATGCATGCACAATGTATGACATTCAAAGTCAATAGTACAGCAATTTTGTAGTAAGAAGGGCTGTCCCACGATACAGGTTTCGCTGATTTGCGCCACCACAAAATCAACTGGCAGGGTTAAAGTACCAATCTTGACAGATGTACTCTCTAACATTCCCGCACATGGAATAGGAACTCCAGCTACACCCACCAGGGTGACAGCACACTTCTTTAGCTTCGTACTAGTATTTGCCAATACTGCACTAGCAGCATTCATGGATAATATATTCACACACGCTCCTGTGTCTACTAGCGCCTCTACAGGGACTCCTCCAATATCCAGAAATATATGCAGTTTCTCAGCACATATTGATACTTGACTAACAGGTATACTGTTAGTACATTCATCTCCCAAATGTTCCTCGTTTATGTGCTGTGCCTTATCCTCATCACTCATGGGTGAGTCACTTCCTAGTTCCTCCCTTGCTTCAACACACGTACCCCCGTAGTCCCCAACGCCCCCTGCCGGGGGCGTAGTTAGTTTAAATGGCTTGTCATTGAAGCTCTATTTCCGTTTGGGTTCTCGCTTGCATCAACAGCTGGCCTCCACGCAGCACTCGGCCCAGCCTCATCATTCCCTGTTGCCGTTGAGGAACAAGGGTTGTTTTCAAAGTGAACGTTTCTCACTGGCATGGCAGGTGCATACTGGTCTGGGTATCGACCATACCCAAGCGTATCATTTCCTCTTCTGTTCGGGTTCCTGAACCTATTATCCTCCTGGAACCCTCTGTTGTTACTGGTTCGGGCGCCTCGGCCTGCTCGTTGGTATTGATAGCAGTTTCTTCTAACATGGCCCGGTTCACCACAGTGCCAACACAGTTTCATAGCCGGGTGTTCAGCTGGAGAGTATGAGTTGTTGTTATACCCACGTCTACCTCTAGCACTAGCGGGGTAGTCTGGGTAGTAACTTCTGTAGTTTTCAGCATCATTTCTTCCACTTGCAGCATTAATTCCCGTGCGGCCTGTGCTATTGAATATTCTTCTGCCTCTTGCAGAAGCGGGATAGTTAGGGTAGTGCTCTGTGTACACATCTGCACCATGCTGTCCAGCTGGTCCCGGTTCAAAGTTCGCTACAGCATTGTTCATGTTTGAATTAGCGTTAACATTTGCTTGCATGACCGATACTTCAACATCATCTAATTGTAAGTCTCTGCGAACTGAATAAGACGCTTCCAGTCGTATTGCTTCATCAAGCAGTTCTTCAAAAGACTTGCTGTCTCTCAGTCTGACGAGGGGTGCTCCCACTTCATCCTGACGTACACCTGCAGCTAGTGCATCCTTTAGCACTTCTTCTTGTGCACCTAGGGCCTGCCTGTCAATCGCTGCATCAGGGAACCCAATTTGGCTTAGTTCAAGCAATCGTCCTCCGAATTCGTGGATTGTTTCCGTAGCTTTCTGCTTGGCTTGCCGTAATTGAAAACGGGCATTCAGAGCATTTCGTCTCGTGTAGTCCTCAAGAGCTTTAATGACGCTCTCTTTGAAGTCTTCCCAGCTCTCTCTATTCAGGGCACGTGCTGTTTGTAGTCGCTGTTGGGACTTAGCGTCAAGATACGTGACAAATGCAGAAATTCTCTGTTGTTCAGAGATGTGCATTGCATCTGAGTAAGCTTCATATGTGATTATGAACTGCCGGATTGTCATCGTTTCCGGGTTAAACACTGCTGGTTTTCTGGTGCTCGCAGCTAACAGCTTAGGGAAATTGTGAGCTCTATCCGCCTCTTCACGAGCAGTCCGTTGCAAGAAGCTTTGCTCACCAGGTCTGGGTGGTCGGGGTGGAGGTTGTAGTCTTCCATGTATTCGGAGAAGCGCTCTGACAGCTGCTTTGTTAGCCTCAGGGAGGTCACCAAGACCCTCTTGTTCCATTAAATGATCCAGTTGTGTATCCAGAAGAGGTTGCCCAGGTTCATCCATCCTGGTCACAGCACCAATTTGTAAACCCTGGTTTTCTTGTGACATGAACGAATACGACAACCGATGTGAGAATGTTAAATAAAGGAAATAACCCCCGGCTCTGACAATCAATCACAACTTTTATAATAGTGTCCTATGGCTTCAAGAAGCCGCGATCCGCATCCATACGAACTCACATGCTTTCACGATTGGTGCCCGCATAGCACCCACACACACACACACACACACACACACACACACACACACACACACACACACACACACACACACACACACACACACACACACACACACACACACACACACACACACACACACACACACACACACACACACACACACACACACACACACACACACACACAAACACACACACACACACACACACACACACACACACCTCCACAAACACTGATTATGAATGCATGACGGTATTAATTAATTTAGTACCATTATACAGTTGTTTATCTTGTCAATTATTCCTTGTAGAGAAGACAACCCTTCAAACCCTGTGAATTGGAATGTAACGCAAATGACGCTCATGTGTGGGTTCCTAGCACAATTGATGAAGCAGAATGGGTCACCAGGTCCCCCCTTAGTAAAAAGGGATGGTATGTGTTGCTTTGGTGACATAGACACCTGGCGGGGGTCGCGCGGCGCCAGGTGTCTGTATGTTACCAGTGTCTATAATGTTACCAGTATGTTGCTGTTATAACCTTGCTATGATTACGTAATTAACTAAGATTTGGTAGTGTTATAAATATTATGTATTATTTCATTTGCAGGGCATGGGCCGGTATCTTCTGTACCCGACGATTTGGACAAAATCCTCGTCCTATATACAAGGAGCACTACACTGTCACTGGTGAGGATCCCAGGACCTTTGAACCAAGACTTAGAGACCATGTATTGACCAACGGTAGTGGAATGAAGCCAGGAAACCACAATCACAAGTGTGTTCTGATTGGAACCAACAACGGAAACAGGCCATGGGGTCCTTGGGAGACGGATGACTGTAACGAAAATCAGGCACACTTCTGTGAAACTTTCGCATAGAGCGATTATTACTTGTTTTACACCTTGAAACAGTTTTCTTTTCGTTGTTATTCTTTAGGGTCAGCACACACCAAAGTTAAAATTAAAATTAAAATTTTATTTTTGACGCCACACACACCAGCGCTGTTAAAATTTCTCTCCCCCATTCTAAAAGTAACAATCTCGTACACGATTTTGACGGTCGCGTTGGATGATAAAATCATTTTGTCATCCAACGCCACCGTCAAAATCGCGCACGAGATTGTTACTTTTAGAAGGCAATTTTTAATTTGCCGCATACGGCGTCTAGACAGCGACGCCGTCTAAAGTCGGATTTTTTGAAACTGTCACCCCCAAATGACCGTGCAGGTGAAATTCATCAATTTTGACGCGCACACCACACGTTAACATGTGATGTAACGTGCAAAAACATTCTGCGCACGAAAAGGGGGGTGACAGTTTCAAAAAATCCGACTTTAGACGAGGTTTGATAAAATCAGCTATAAAAACGGTACCAAAATTGCTTGAAACGGGTTATAGACGGTATCAGATGGGTTATAGAAGGGTTAAAGACGGTATCAGACGGTGTTGCAACGGTATCAGACGGTCTCTAGACGGTACCGTCCCGGTGTCTAGACGGTGTCTAGACGGTCTCTAGACGGTCTCTAGACGGTGTCCGTTCAAAGTTGAGACGGCATGTCTAAAAATTGTACCAGACGTTGAGACGGACTGTAACTCAGACGGAGTTCTAAAAGTACGTTTAAACGCAGTCTAAAGGAAAATCGATGAACGTTTATCGTACCGTCTATACAACGTCTCAACTGAAACCGGTAAACATACGGCCGTCTAAACAACGTCTAAGCAAAATCTCGCGATTCAGTTTCAAATACCGTCTTAACAACTTTTCGATACGAATACCGTCTAAACAACGTCTAGACAACGTCTTAAAGAACGATGTCTAGTCGACTCGACCGTTTTTGAAGACCATTCTGGATTACCCATGCCAATTGGAATTAGTGGTGAATGTGTGCTTATTGTTGATTGAATAATTGAATGAAAATTATGTACTGCATGTGTTTAACCAGCACAGTCGTACCACGATGCTCGGGGACGGGAAAGGGGGTTTTGCCCGGTAAATCGGGGCCCCAGGCCAATAATATATGAACTTCCTATATCGGAGAAAGTTTATCCTCCCGGTAATTTTCGTATCAAACTTCAAATAAATCGAGGTCCGACTGCAACTGTACATCATTTTCATTATCAAAAAGGCACAAATTTTTCCATTACCGTTTTCCCACTACAATTGTAGTCCACTAAATCGCTTAAGCGACCTAAATCGCTTAAGCGACCGTGTTATGCCACAAATAGCTGTAGGTACAGTCGGACCCCGATTTAGGGGCCCCCGATTTAGTGGCACCCCGATTTAGGGACATGATTTTTTCCCCCGATATAGGAAATTAACCTTATTTGACCCCGATTTAGTGGACACCCCGATTTAGTGGACTACAATTGTAGTGGGAAAACGGTAATGGAAAACGGACCCCGATTTAGGGACACCCTCGGGGGAAAGGCTCTTGTCCGACTGTACCTCTGATTGCAAAGCTCAAAGCTCAATACTTGAAAATAAGTAAACCTATCAACTCTTCGCTTCCTGTAAATCTCTCTCTCTTTCTAACTCCTTTATAACTTTATAACTGAGTCAGACGCTGCATCTCTCTGACTCAGAGTGACTCAGAGAAAGATAGAGAGGGACAGAGCTCTCTCTCTCTCTATCTATCTCAGTGTATGCAGCTGAAGACCAGGAAGAAACAGCTCATCATGTACACCATAATGGATAATATATAAATACCGCCGTTGCCACCGCATTCTCACTTTTTGCAAATATGAGTATGGTTAACTTTATCTGTTTGTCTGCAGCTCTTGTGGCTATCGCATCCGGAGCTAACATCATTTGTACGGACTATGGAAAGGGCCTAGGTGGAGGAATGGGCGGATATTATGTTATGCCCATTCCAAAAGGTTGTACATCTGATGGGTGGTATCCAAACTATAGGATTAAAAATTCAGGTTAGTAGCATATTGTTTTAAAGGAAGCTGAGAGATTGCTGTTATGTTTCGTCATATCAGTCGCCCGCGCATAATGAGTTTCCTAAGAGTACAGTACGGTCGATGACATTTATTGATTTTTTCGCCCGTCTGGAGGAACTATGGGGGAAAACTGTCGTGCCACGGCTATTTTCCACTGAGACCTGAGATCTTAGGTTTCAGTGACGGCTATTCCCTGAAATTTAAGGCCTCAGGTTCAGGCTAAGCTAAGGCTATTGTCACTGAGATCTGCGTCCGTCACCGAAATCGGAGATCTCAGGTCTCGGTGAAAAATAGCCGTGGTCTGAACCTGAGGTTCAGGCACGACAGATTTCCCCCAATATTGTTCCGTTGCTCTCTTGCTCCGTTTCAAACCGTTAAACTATCTAGTACAGGAGTACCTAGTTCATTATATGGCCCCCGCCAAGGTCACATACACACGATCTGTGTGCTAAATCTCATTATTTTTTAGGAGGCGGAGGATGCAAACCAGGGTGGCAAAAATACAAAGGAAAGTGCTACAAACTTTTTGGGGTGAGTTTGTTAGAAATAATAACGCCGGGCGGACATTGATATCATAGTTCACTTGGTGACATGGACACCGTGCGCGACCTCGATCTCGCACGCACTAGGTGTCAATGTCACCAAATAGTTCACTATTATAATAGTAGTGAATTGTATATAATTCACTTATATATACAAGTTCACTATGATAATTCACTACACTTTCTTATAACCTTTCATCAAATCAAACCAACGCCTTCATATCGTGATTGTGTAGAAGCCGAAGAGCGGGCGCCCACTCTTCGGCTTCTACGTTCGTCCCGGGAAACACTGATTATGAATGCATGACGCAATTAATTTAATTGATTTAGTACCATTATATAGTTGTTTATTTTGTCAATTATTCCTTGCAGAGAAGACAACCCTTCAAACCCTGTGAATTGGAATGTAACGCAAATGACGCTCATGTGTGGGTTCCTAGCACAATTGATGAAGCAACTTGGGTCACCAGAAACTCCGAGCTGAATAACAAGGGATGGTATGTGCATGTGTTGCCGTTAACCTTGCTATATGTGTTGCTTTGGTGACATAGACACCTGCGTGCGGGGGTCGCGCCAGGTGTCTATAGTTACCAATCTATGTTTGACATAGACACCTAGCGGGGGTCGCGCCAGGTGTTTATCATGTTACCAATGTGTTGCTGTTATAACCTTTGCTATGATTACGTTAACTAAGATTTGGTAGTGTTATGAATATCATGTATTATTTCATTTGCAGGGCATGGGCCGGTATCTTCTGCACCAGACGGTTTGGAGCAAATCCCCGTCCTATATACAAGGAGCATTACACTGTCACTGGGGAGGATCCCAGGACCTTTGAACCAAGACTCAGAGACCATTCCTTCTCCAACGGCAGTGGAATGAAGCCAGGAAACCACAACCACAAGTGTATTCTGATCCATACCAACCACGGAAACAGGCCATTCGGTCCTTGGGAGACGGATGATTGCAATGAAAATCAGGCACACTTTTGTGAAACTTTCGCTTAGATCAGCGATTATTATACTTGTTTATTTTCACCTTGAAACAGCGATTATTACTTGTTTGTTTTCACCTTGAAACAGTTTTCTTTTCGTTGTTCTTCTTTAGGGTCAGCACTGTAGGCGGACTCTAGTGCTACACTCTAAGTCTACAGTGGTCGACTCTATATCTAAATTTAGATTTAGATAAAGAGTCCAAATAAGTCTAAACTCTAGGAGGACTCTATCTCTAAAAAGTCTAAACAGGGCGGACTCTTTATCTAAAAAGTCTACAAAGAGCGGACTCTACATCTACATAAATTTAAATTAGACATAGAGTCCGCCATTCTCAGCGAACTCGAGATTTCGGCCGTTAGGCCGGAAACGAGAGTTTGCTGTACCTCTATACTAATTGAGAAGTATTAGGGCCATTATTTGGGTTCGAGGTTAGGGTTATGGTTAGGGTTAGGTTTTGGGTTGGTTTAGGATTTTATACATAGAGTCCGGGTTGGGGGATTTGGCGCCAAAATGTACCAGGTGACTAAAAAGTCTACACAGGGCGGACTCTATATATCTAAAAAGTCTACACTGGGCGGACTCTTTATCTAAACTTTTTTCAAAGTATAACTGTAGATAAAGAGTCCGCTTTTAGATATAGAGTCCGCCTTGAATTTAGATAAAGAGTCCGTTAGCACTAGAGTCCGCCCACCGGTCAGCACACACCAAAGTTAAAATTAAAATTAAAATTTTAATTTTAATTTTGACGCCACATACACCAGCGCTGTTAAAATTTCTCTCCCCCATTCTAAAAGTAACAATCTCGCGCACGATTTTGACGGTCGAGCGTTGGATGATAAAAATGATTTTGCCATCCGTTCGGTTCAAAATCCGTCTAAACGTCGTCTAGTCGGTGTTGGAACGGCGTCGTGTCTATACGGGTCTGCGGCAACATCAAACATGGGATTGGTAAAAATTTAACTAGAGATTCTGTATCATCATGACAATATGACAGTATGAGTCATACTATGACATTATGACACCTCTAATATTTACTCATTTATATTAAACACATGTAGTTTCGGTATGAGGGTAAATGATACCAATTAGTAATGTTATTGATATTGTGCTCCAGTTTATGCCCTGCACAGGTAGTTGTCGTGCCAGGTTCCCTGCCTATCAGCACCCTCGTGCCATCGAACACAGGCTCCCTTGGGTCCGGCAAATGCCCACCTCATGTTGGGTGCCCTGTGGTTGGTGCACAGGTAGTTATCATGCCATGTGTGAGGGTCAGCTCCTTCCTTGATCTGGACACACTTCTTTCCCTTGATGGGTCCGGCGTAACTCCACTGCATTCCAATGTCTTGAGTGTGGGGGTGCTGGCAGAAGTAGTTGTCCCTCCAGGTGGTTTGGGGAGGCTCGGCAGGTTCAATGATCTGGACACACCTCCATCCCCTGACGGGTCCGGCCGAGCTCCATCTGAAGTCCTGGGGGAATCGGGGAGGACGCTTCGCGGCAACGAGAGCCAGAAGGGCAAACAGACAAATCTTGGAGAACATGTTGAGTGTAGTTGTGCTGGTTGATACAGCTCAGAGAACCCCAGTTTTAAGGGGCAAAACAGGAAATGGTATTTTGTCTTTAGTCCGATACTAGGCTGACCTACTGGTACACCTATACTACTACACTACCTGTTTTGAAACTCCAGTGTGGGCCAATGTGGCAATAAGTAACGTGGCAATATAGGAGCAACGTGGCAATATAGGAGCACGCGCCAGATCAACCATGCGTGCTTCTATATTGGCCACGTTGCTCCTATATTGCCACGTTACGTATGAGTCGCCCCCTCCCTGCCGACGGTCCTCTAATGCCCTACATGCCGACTAAATTAGGATGAGATCGCCGTTGGCATGTAGGGCATTTGACCCCTATTTCCTGCCCTCCCTGCCGAATGGCAGGGAGGGCATTTACCCAAACCATCGTCCAAACTTAGCCCAAACCATAACCCTAACCATAACCCTAACCATAACCCTAACCATCACCCTAACCATCACCCTAACCATAACCCTAACCATCACCCTAACCATCACCCTAACCATCACACTAACCATCACCCTAACCATCGCCCTAACCATCACCCTAACCCTAACCCTAACCCTAACCGACTGTAATTTCATTATGCCTAGAAAATATCGTTGGTTCAGTGGTTCAGTGGTCAATGGTTAACCGTGGCTCAGTGCGTTGGTATTTAGTAAGCGTATTCTAAAAGTGCATAACCTAAAAAAATGTCTTGCTTTATTTGAGGCACGACCAATTAGGGTGCACTATAGTAACGAAACTTTGAATTAATTTGACTGATTTAGAACTTCGTGCTTAATAGTGTGTTCACGTGTTGCCTTGTTCTACCCTGTACCCCATTTGATTCTGAGCACTGCCGCGCTCAGATGGGGTCGCGGCGCAAGACAGGTTTTTAAAGGGGGCTTAGAACATCAATTCACGCGTGACTTGCCATATAAATCCTATCGTGATTGGGGAATAATTGAAGTGGGATGCAAAATTTGTGTAGTACAAACATGTACCTCCAAAAATATAACAAATCTATTTTTTGGATCTTTTTCGCCCTAGGAGTAGAGAGCTCCAGATAATTATTTCAAAAGGGCCAGCTTACTGCATATCGTTCCCAAATAGCCGGTGGGTATGATAACTGTTAGAACTTAAAATTGTTTGAATCCTGCATAGGAGAAAACTAGAAGTTTATATTATTGACGTTTGTTAGTCTGGTACTACGCTCGCATATTTTTTACACCAGCGAGTTTTGTTTAAGATCTCTCTCTAACCTTCTCTCTCTAACCTTCTAGTTCTCTCTAACCTTCTAGTTCTCTCTTGCCCTCTCCCTCTCTATTTCTCCCTATTCTCCCTCTCTGTCCAACTCTATTTTATTTCCTTGATCTGACCACAATGTTTGACACCGCAATATCCTCTGTGCAGTAAACAAAGACATCATAGCGGCACGGGGCGTAGTGTTTATTAGATCGATAGTTATATGAGAAATTTTGACCATGTTCTCATGGATTTAGAGCTCCAATATAAATACCATCCGCAATAGATTCTAAGTTCAAAATTAGGGAGGGATAAACGATGAGATCTGGTATTGGTAAGCGCCGCTCACAGTCACACCAGACGATACCGTGCAATGTGATCTGATTGTCGTCCGCCAACGCCTTATTACAATGTTATAGACCCCGCTCGCTCAAATAGACGCCCGCCCCGCGCGAACAATTTGCACTGGTCTATTGCGCCGTGCACTGCCGTGAGTTTGTGTCTCGATAGACGCACGCCCTCTGACAGATTTGTGTAAAGATCACAAAGAATCACTGGAAACACGATAAAATGACATGACAACACAAGAGGGAGTGTGTGTACAACCAACTAAGCTCTCTGTCTAGATTTGGCGCCCGCCAGTCTGTTGGCAACTGTTCCTCTTGATCCACAATTAACTGTTATCTCTCTCTCCATATTCCACCTTTTTGATTTGTTAAAACGATTGGTACGAGTGTGTAGGAATGTAGAGAAGCACTTTGTAGCTTCATTTCCAACTATTTGACCCGTTTTGTGTGAGCTCTCTGTTTGAGAACCACGTAAATTGTGCTTGTTTTGCTTCTAGGTGCCCGCCAGCGGGGTCTATATAAGAACACAACTCCCTCCCTTGCGTGCAGATATACCTGTAAACCCCTCGCTGACGCTCGGGATTTACAGGGCTGTAACGCACGGTCCCTTCGGGACCCGTGCATTACAGCTCAATAGACGCACTGCTCTGCAGTGCGTCTATTGATTATCTGCCCGCGCAGGAGGGAGTTATGTACCGCGTGGCCCAAATTAAAGGGAGGGTACGTTGACCTTCTTTTCACCCAGAAGTTTAATTTCAATCACTCTGATATTTTGACTCAATGTCTGCATGGGTACTCATTCGAGGAATCCGAAGTTTCAAATCATAAAAGTTGAAAGTTCATTAATGAACTCAATTTTTCGTTTTTCGGGTTTTTTGAGGTTTTCTCTTGATTAAATTCGATTTCATTATTTTAAAAACCGCCATACAATAGAGCAAGTATCAACAAATGGCAATCTGCATTTTTATTAAAATTGAATCAAGTTTAGTGGGTGAAATAAGTTATTTAAAGATGATATTTTTTACCAAACATCGATTTTGACCTGTTTTGACCAGAAATCGGTAAATTCAGGCGCTAAAAATCTGTACGGCCACTGCACTTGATCAATTTTGATGTTAGCCGGAATTTAAGCTCTCTATCTTAAAATTCATTTTTCCGACTGGAATGAATCCTGAATGAACTTGAAAACAGGAATGCTTTTTGGAACCGGAATTTCACAGTCGCCTTCGGGTATCGATTTCCTTTCAAACGCGACTAATTTGAGCTCAATTGGACCACCACAAGAGACACAGTTTTTAGTTATCTAACCCTATGTTTGGTCATCTGACACCTAATGAGACGATAGCGTCATTACTAAGTGCCAATAAGCAGGTGTAACGGTCGAGTATCACGTATCACGTCTGCTAATGAGGATGGTGTACCGATACAGCATCCGTTAAAATGTAAGCTCTCTTGCTAACACGTCATAATTTGATGGGGATCACATGACTTACCCTAGGCTTAGAAAACGGATCACTGTGATTCTTGTGGTGATCCAATTAAGCTCAAACTGGTCCCATTCGAAAGGAAATCGATAGCCAAACAAATTTGTGAAACTTTGGTACCGAAATATAGTCCCATATTGGTGTTCATTCAATGTTCATTCGGTTGAAAAAAATGAACTTTCATCCAGAGGGCTGAAACTTCGGATTCCTCGAATGAGTAATCATGCAGGCATTGTGTCAAAATATCAGAGTGATTGAAATTAAACTTCTGGGTGAAAAGTAGGCCAACGTACCCTCCCTTTAATCTGGGCCACGCGGTACTATATGTGACACCAAGCTATGCATGGGAAACTTCTCACGTTCCCTCAGTCACCATACTAACGAGCTGAGCTTTCAACGCCTTTAACTTTCAAGAAGTTAAATCCATTCGATAGCTTATAACACCGCTATGCTGTGTGTGAGACACACTGAAGTTGGGCGCGCTCGTTCAAATCTCAACCTCGCGACACACACTGAAGTTCAAAGTTCGAAGTTTCGCGAAAACCCATTTTCGGCTGAGAAATCATTTGTAAGAGGCTAACTTATTTCCTGGTACATCTCTCGAGGTTTCCTTTATCCATACTGAGTCAATTTCACCGTTTTTGAAATTTTTGGTGAATTGGGACAACTGTGACCGAATTAACCAAAAATTTCAAAAACTGTGAAATTGACTCAGTATGGATAATGGACACCTCGAGAGATGTACCAGTAAATAAATTAGCATCTTACAAATGATTTCTCAGCCGAAAATGGGTTTTCTCGAAACTTCGAACTTCAAACTTCAGTGTGTGTCGCGAAGTTGAGATTTGAACGAGCGCGCCCAACTTCAGTGTGTCTTCCCCCCCCCTGAGTTTATCCTTTCAGATTTGATCTTATAATGTTCTGGGCTAACCTTAGAAGCGGTGGATTGTGGAATGGTTTTTTCATTGCTGGGGGCTTTGCCCCAAGACCCCCATTAGCTGCCACCGGGCACTTGCCAGTGCAGTGATAACCTTCCCCCCTAATTTTGAACGTAGAATCTATTGTGGATGGTATTTATATTGGAGCTCTAAATCCATGAGAACATGGTCAAAATTTCTCATATAACTATCGATCTAATAAACACTACGCCCCGTGCCGCTATGATGTCTTTGTTTACTGCACAGAGGATATTGCGGTGTCAAACATTGTGGTCAGATCAAGGAAATAACATAGAGTTGGACAGAGAGGGAGAAATAGAGAGGGAGAGGACAAGAGAGAAGGTTAGAGAGATACCGGGTTATACAGAGAGATCTTAAACAAAACTCGCTGGTGTAAAAAACATGCGAGCGTAGTATTAGACTAACAAACGTCAATAATATAACCTTCTAGTTTTCTCCTATGTGCAGGATTCCAACAAGTTCTAACAGTTATTATACCCACCGGCTATTTGGGAACGATATGCAGTAAGCTGGCCCTTTTGAAATAATTATCTGGAGCTCTCTACTCCTAGGGCGAAAAAGATCCAAAAAATAGATTTGTTATATTTTTGGAGGTACATGTTTGTACTACAAGAATTTGAAATTTTGCACCCCAATCCAATGATTCCCCAATCACGATAGGATTTATATGGCAAGTCACGCGTGAATTGATGTTCTAAGCCCCCTTTAAAAACCTGTCTTGCGCCGCGACCCCATCTGAGCGCGGCAGTGCTCAGAATCAAATGGGGTACAGGGTAGAACAAGGCAACACGTGAACACACTATTAAGCACGAAGTTCTAAATCAGTCAAATTAATTCAAAGTTTCGTTACTATAGTGCACCCTAATTGGTCGTGCCTCAAATAAAGCAAGACATTTTTTTAGGTTATGCACTTTTAGAATACGCTTACTAAATACCAACGCACTGAGCCACGGTTAACCATTGACCACTGAACCACTGAACCAACGATATTTTCTAGGCATAATGAAATTACAGTCGGTTAGGGTTAGGGTTAGGGTTAGGGTGATGGTTAGGGCGATGGTTAGGGTGATGGTTAGTGTGATGGTTAGGGTGATGGTTAGGGTGATGGTTAGGGTTATGGTTAGGGTGATGGTTAGGGTGATGGTTAGGGTGATGGTTAGGGTGATGGTTAGGGCGATGGTTAGGGTGATGGTTAGGGTTAGGGTTAGGGCGATGGTTTGGGCTAAGTTTGGGTTATGGTTTCGTCCCTACTTGCCGATCGTCGGTACAGAGGGTAAAAGGAGGGGTAAAATGTTCTCCCTGCCGATCTTCGGTAGAGCGGGTGGAAAGGAGGGGTAAATGCCCTCCCTGCCATTCGGCAGGGAGGGCAGGAAATAGGGGTCAAATGCCCTACATGCAAACGGCGATCTCATCCTAATTTCGTCGGCATGTAGGGCATTACAGTTCGTCATACACATTTCCACCTGGAATTTCTTGCTCGTATTTTCTGTCAGAATCTGTATAACACGCACGTGAATTTGAGCCGCGGCGCATCTGCACGTGCGGTTTTTCCAGAGAGAGTGAGAGACAATCGTATCTAACTATATCTAATGCAAATTTGCACGGAAATGTGACACCCTATCGTCAATGTGACGACGTGATCCGTCAATGTGACGACGTGATCCGTCAGCGTGACGACATGATCCGTCAGTGTGACGACGTGATTCGTAGGTATCACGTATCACACGTGTTAAGAACTGCTTGCGACTTGAGGGGTCACATCACATGTATAAAAGGGAGAGAAAGAGAGAAAAAGAGGGGATCACATCACATAGCATATAACAGACAGGCAGAGAGAAAAACAGACCCCTCGATTTGCGATCGGTACGATCGCCCCAGTTTTGCTAGTAACCTTAATGTGTGTCTCTCTCTCTCTTTAATCTCGCACGTGAATTTGAGCCGCGGCGCGGCGCATCTGCACATGCGGTTATTCCAGATAGAAATTCCAAATAGAAACTCCAGATAGAAATTCCAAATAGAAATGTGTATGACGCCGTGTTAGAGGACCGTCGGCAGGGAGGGGCGACTCGGTGTGCGGACTCTAGTGCTACACTCTAAGTCTACAGTGGACTCTATATCTAAATTTATATTTAGATAAAGAGTCCAAATAAGTCTAAACTCTAGGAGGACTCTATCTCTAAAAAGTCTAAACAGGGCGGACTCTTTATCTAAAAAGTCTACAAAGAGCGGACTCTATATCTACATAAATCTAAATTAGACATAGAGTCCGCCATTCTCAGCGAACTCGAGATTTCGGCCGTTAGGCCGGAAACGAGAGTTTGCTGTACCTCTGTACTAATTGAGAAGTGTTAGGGCCATTATTTGGGTTCGAGGTTAGGGTTAGGGTTATGGTTAGGGTTAGGTTTTGGGTTGGTTTAGGATTTTAGACATAGAGTCCGGGTTGGGGGATTTGGCGCCAAAATGTACCAGGGGACTCTATGTCTAAAAAGTCTACACAGTGCGGACTCTATATCTAAAAAGTCTACACTGGGCGGACTCTTTATCTAATTTTTTTTCAAAGTCTAACTGTAGATAAAGAGTCCGCTTTTAGATATAGAGTCTGCCTTGAATTTAGATAAAGAGTCCGTTAGCACTAGAGTCCGCCCACCGGGCGACTCATACGTAACGTGGCAATATAGGAGCAACGTGGCAATATAGAAGCACACATTACATGGTTGATCTGGCGCGTGCTTCTATATTACCGCGTTGCTGACTCCTATATTGCCACGTTACTTATCTATTGCCACATTGACCCACACTGGAGTGTACAACAGGTAGTGTATAAGAATAGGTGTACCAATAGGTCAGCGTAGTATCGGACTAAAGACAAAATTAAGGAAATACCATTTCCTGTTTTGCCCCTTAAAACTGGGGTTCTCTGAGCTGTATCAACCAGCACAACTACACTCAACATGTTCTCCAAGATTTGTCTGTTTGCCCTTCTGGCTCTCGTTGCCGCGAGGCGTCCTCCCCGATTCCCCCAGGACTTCAGATGGAGCTCTGCCGGACCCGTCAGGGGATGGAGGTGTGTCCAGATCATTGAACCTGCCGAGCCTCCCCAAACCACCTGGAGGGACAACTACTTCTGCCAGCACCCCCACACTCAAGACATTGGAATGCAGTGGAGTTACGCCGGACCCATCAAGGGAAAGAAGTGTGTCCAGATCAAGGAAGGAGCTGACCCTCACACTTGGCATGATAACTACCTGTGCACCAACCACAGGGCACCCAACATGAGGTGGGAGTTTGCCGGACCCAAGGGAGCCTGTGTTCGATGGCACGAGGGTGCTGATAGGCAGGGAACCTGGCACGACAACTACCTGTGCAGGGCATAAACTGGAGCACGATGAAAATATCAATAACATTACTAATTGGTATCATTTACCCTCATACCGAAACTACATGTGTTTAATATAAATTAGTAAATATCAGAGCTGTGTCATACTGTCATAGTATGACTCTTACTGTCATACTGTCATGACAGAATCTCTAGTTAAATTTTCACCAATCCCATGTTTGATGTTGCCGCAGACCCGTATAGACACGACGTTCCGTTCCAACGCCGACTAGAAGACGTTTAGACGGAGCTAGAGACGGGCTTGTAGTGCTCTGAAGCCCGTTTAGACGTGACGTTTGAAACGGTCTCTTCTCTGCACTGGCATGGTGCACCATCCCAGGGCCGGGGAGACACCATGGTGGAGATAGTGGAGATGTAGATGTAGATGTAGATGTAGATGGACATGTAGATGTAGATGTAGATGTAGATGTAGATGTAGATGTAGATGTAGATGTAGATGTAGATGTAGATGTAGATGTAGATGTAGATGTAGATGTAGATGTAGATGTAGATGTAGATGGACATGTAGATGTAGATGTAGATGTAGATGTAGATGGAGATGGAGATGGAGATGAGTAGCAATTCAGAAGGCCACTGTTTGCTGCTCCAAGAATTAAGATGGCTGTATACAGATAATATCTGGTACCTAAACACATGTTCTACATGGTATTATGTCAATAAAAGAATTCAACCCAATATCTAGCCCTATTTTTCTCACTCCCCTTCAAGTAGAATCTCCCTTTTTCAACCAAATATCTAGCCCTATTTTTCTCACTCCCCTTCAAGTAGAATCTCCCTTTTTCAACCAAATATCTAGCCCTATTTTTCTCACTCCCCTTCAAGTAGAATCTCCCTTTTTCAACCAAATATCTAGCCCTATTTTTCTCACTCCCCTTCAAGTAGAATCTCCCTTTTTCAACCAAATATCTAGCCCTATTTTTCTCACTCCCCTTCAAGTCGAATCTCCCTTTTTCAACCAAATATCTAGCCCTATTTTCTCTCTCCCCTTCAATTCAAGTAGAATCTCCCTTTTTCTCTCCTTCTCTCAAAGAGAGAGGAGAACACAGAAACTATTTAATCTCGACCTATATTTCCCCTCATAATTCCTCCCTTTCTCTCTCCCTGCATGCAAGAGAGATCGCGTGATCAGCAACGCAACTGATTAATTTCCAACATCCAGTTCCTACCTCAGTAGCAATTCAGAAGGCCACTGTTTGCTGCTCCAAGAATTAAGATGGCTGTATACAGATAATATCTGGTACCTAAACACATGTTCTACATGGTATTATGTCAATAAAAGAATTCAACCCAATATCTAGCCCTATTTTTCTCACTCCCCTTCAAGTAGAATCTCCCTTTTTCAACCAAATATCTAGCCCTATTTTTCTCACTCCCCTTCAAGTAGAATCTCCCTTTTTCAACCAAATATCTAGCCCTATTTTTCTCACTCCCCTTCAAGTAGAATCTCCCTTTTTCAACCAAATATCTAGCCCGTTTAGACGTGACGTTTGAAACGGTCTCTTCTCTGCACTGGCATGGTGCACCATCCCAGGGGAGACACCATGGTGAGATAGTGGAGATGTAGATGTAGATGGAGATGGAGATGGAGATGGAGATGGAGATGAGTAGCAATTCAGAAGGCCACTGTTTGCTGCTCCAAGAATTAAGATGGCTGTATACAGATAATATCTGGTACCTAAACACATGTTCTACATGGTATTATGTCAATAAAAGAATTCAACCTAATATCTAGCCCTATTTTTCTCACTCCCCTTCAAGTAGAATCTCCCTTTTTCAACCAAATATCTAGCCCTATTTTTCTCACTCCCCTTCAAGTAGAATCTCCCTTTTTCAACCAAATATCTAGCCCTATTTTTCTCACTCCCCTTCAAGTAGAATCTCCCTTTTTCAACCAAATATCTAGCCCTATTTTTCTCACTCCCCTTCAAGTAGAATCTCCCTTTTTCAACCAAATATCTAGCCCGTTTAGACGTGACGTTTGAAACGGTCTCTTCTCTGCACTGGCATGGTGCACCATCCCAGGGGAGACACCATGGTGAGATAGTGGAGATGTAGATGTAGATGGAGATGGAAATGGATATGGAGATGTAGATGTAGATGTAGATGTAGATGTAGATGTAGATGTAGATGTAGATGTAGATGTAGATGTAGATGGAGATGGAGATGGAGATGGAGATGAGTAGCAATTCAGAAGGCCACTGTTTGCTGCTCCAAGAATTAAGATGGCTGTATACAGATAATATCTGGTACCTAAACACATGTTCTACATGGTATTATGTCAATAAAAGAATTCAACCTAATATCTAGCCCTATTTTTCTCACTCCCCTTCAAGTAGAATCTCCCTTTTTCAACCAAATATCTAGCCCTATTTTTCTCACTCCCCTTCAAGTAGAATCTCCCTTTTTCAACCAAATATCTAGCCCTATTTTTCTCACTCCCCTTCAAGTAGAATCTCCCTTTTTCAACCAAATATCTAGCCCTATTTTTCTCACTCCCCTTCAAGTAGAATCTCCCTTTTTCAACCAAATATCTAGCCCTATTTTTCTCACTCCCCTTCAAGTCGAATCTCCCTTTTTCAACCAAATATCTAGCCCTATTTTCTCTCTCCCCTTCAATTCAAGTAGAATCTCCCTTTTTCAACCAAATATCTAGCCCTATTTTTCTCACTCCCCTTCAAGTAGAATCTCCCTTTTTCAACCAAATATCTAGCCCTATTTTTCTCACTCCCCTTCAAGTAGAATCTCCCTTTTTCAACCAAATATCTAGCCCTATTTTCTCTCTCCCCTTCAATTCAAGTAGCATCTCCCTTTTTCTCTCCTTCTCTCACAGAGAGAGGAGAAAACAGAAACTATTTAATCTCGACCTATATTTCCCCTCATAATTCCTCCCTTTCTCTCTCCCTGTATGCAAGAGAGATCGCGTGATCAGCAACGCAACTGATTAATTTCCAACATCCAGTTCCTACCTCAGTAGCAATTCAGAAGGCCACTGTTTGCTGCTCCAAGAATTAAGATGGCTGTATACAGATAATATCTGGTACCTAAACACATGTTCTACATGGTATTATGTCAATAAAAGAATTCAACCCAATATCTAGCCCTATTTTTCTCACTCCCCTTCAAGTAGAATCTCCCTTTTTCAACCAAATATCTAGCCCTATTTTTCTCACTCCCCTTCAAGTAGAATCTCCCTTTTTCAACCAAATATCTAGCCCTATTTTTCTCACTCCCCTTCAAGTAGAATCTCCCTTTTTCAACCAAATATCTAGCCCTATTTTTCTCACTCCCCTTCAAGTAGAATCTCCCTTTTTCAACCAAATATCTAGCCCTATTTTTCTCACTCCCCTTCAAGTAGAATCTCCCTTTTTCAACCAAATATCTAGCCCTATTTTTCTCACTCCCCTTCAAGTCGAATCTCCCTTTTTCAACCAAATATCTAGCCCTATTTTCTCTCTCCCCTTCAATTCAAGTAGAATCTCCCTTTTTCAACCAAATATCTAGCCCTATTTTTCTCACTCCCCTTCAAGTAGAATCTCCCTTTTTCAACCCAATATCTAGCCCTATTTTTCTCACTCCCCTTCAAGTAGAATCTCCCTTTTTCAACCAAATATCTAGCCCTATTTTCTCTCTCCCCTTCAATTCAAGTAGAACCTCCCTTTTTCTCTCCTTCTCTCACAGAGAGAGGAGAAAACAGAAACTATTTAATCTCGACCTATATTTCCCCTCATAATTCCTCCCTTTCTCTCTCCCTGCATGCAAGAGAGATCGCGTGATCAGCAACGCAACTGATTAATTTCCAACATCCAGTTCCTACCTCAGTAGCAATTCAGAAGGCCACTGTTTGCTGCTCCAAGAATTAAGATGGCTGTATACAGATAATATCTGGTACCTAAACACATGTTCTACATGGTATTATGTCAATAAAAGAATTCAACCCAATATCTAGCCCTATTTTTCTCACTCCCCTTCAAGTAGAATCTCCCTTTTTCAACCAAATATCTAGCCCTATTTTTCTCACTCCCCTTCAAGTAGAATCTCCCTTTTTCAACCAAATATCTAGCCCTATTTTTCTCACTCCCCTTCAAGTAGAATCTCCCTTTTTCAACCAAATATCTAGCCCTATTTTTCTCACTCCCCTTCAAGTCGAATCTCCCTTTTTCAACCAAATATCTAGCCCTATTTTCTCTCTCCCCTTCAATTCAAGTAGAATCTCCCTTTTTCTCTCCTTCTCTCAAAGAGAGAGGAGAACACAGAAACTATTTAATCTCGACCTATATTTCCCCTCATAATTCCTCCCTTTCTCTCTCCCTGCATGCAAGAGAGATCGCGTGATCAGCAACGCAACTGATTAATTTCCAACATCCAGTTCCTACCTCAGTAGCAATTCAAGAATTCAACCCAATATCTAGCCCTATTTTTCTCACTCCCCTTCAAGTAGAATCTCCCTTTTTCAACCAAATATCTAGCCCTATTTTTCTCACTCCCCTTCAAGTAGAATCTCCCTTTTTCAACCAAATATCTAGCCCTATTTTTCTCACTCCCCTTCAAGTAGAATCTCCCTTTTTCAACCAAATATCTAGCCCTATTTTTCTCACTCCCCTTCAAGTAGAATCTCCCTTTTTCAACCAAATATCTAGCCCTATTTTTCTCACTCCCCTTCAAGTAGAATCTCCCTTTTTCAACCAAATATCTAGCCCTATTTTTCTCACTCCCCTTCAAGTAGAATCTCCCTTTTTCAACCAAATATCTAGCCCTATTTTTCTCACTCCCCTTCAAGTAGAATCTCCCTTTTTCAACCAAATATCTAGCCCTATTTTTCTCACTCCCCTTCAAGTAGAATCTCCCTTTTTCAACCAAATATCTAGCCCTATTTTTCTCACTCCCCTTCAAGTAGAATCTCCCTTTTTCAACCAAATATCTAGCCCTATTTTTCTCACTCCCCTTCAAGTAGAATCTCCCTTTTTCAACCAAATATCTAGCCCTATTTTTCTCACTCCCCTTCAAGTAGAATCTCCCTTTTTCAACCAAATATCTAGCCCTATTTTTCTCACTCCCCTTCAAGTAGAATCTCCCTTTTTCAACCAAATATCTAGCCCTATTTTTCTCACTCCCCTTCAAGTAGAATCTCCCTTTTTCAACCAAATATCTAGCCCTATTTTTCTCACTCCCCTTCAAGTAGAATCTCCCTTTTTCAACCAAATATCTAGCCCTATTTTTCTCACTCCCCTTCAAGTAGAATCTCCCTTTTTCAACCAAATATCTAGCCCTATTTTTCTCACTCCCCTTCAAGTAGAATCTCCCTTTTTCAACCAAATATCTAGCCCTATTTTTCTCACTCCCCTTCAAGTAGAATCTCCCTTTTTCAACCAAATATCTAGCCCTATTTTTCTCACTCCCCTTCAAGTAGAATCTCCCTTTTTCAACCAAATATCTAGCCCTATTTTTCTCACTCCCCTTCAAGTAGAATCTCCCTTTTTCAACCAAATATCTAGCCCTATTTTTCTCACTCCCCTTCAAGTAGAATCTCCCTTTTTCAACCAAATATCTAGCCCTATTTTTCTCACTCCCCTTCAAGTAGAATCTCCCTTTTTCAACCAAATATCTAGCCCTATTTTTCTCACTCCCCTTCAAGTAGAATCTCCCTTTTTCAACCAAATATCTAGCCCTATTTTTCTCACTCCCCTTCAAGTAGAATCTCCCTTTTTCAACCAAATATCTAGCCCTATTTTTCTCACTCCCCTTCAAGTAGAATCTCCCTTTTTCAACCAAATATCTAGCCCTATTAGCCTCCACCCACCCCGAACCACCCCACCCGCCACCAATATATACATACTAAACAAAACTGTGGACTGAGAACAAATCCTTGCTAGTTTAGCCTTCTAACCTAATTGAACCTAATCAGACAGATAGGTCTCACATATCCCGTATCAAAGATTAATTGAAAACGAAGACGAAACTGTGGTTCAAGATCAAAGTATAAACGTTCCTGGTAAAAATAACCACACAGGACTAGAACAACCCCGAGAAGAGCCCCACTCCAAATCTCCCGTTATATTGTGAACCTGCCAGATGGTAGTTCCATGCGAGGGGAGAGGGCGGGGGGACTCTTCTCTAGTGCCGGCGATATCGCTTTGCGATAGTCCCTGTGGGCTTGCCTACGGCAAGCCCAGGCACTCAGAGTAGTAGTAGTAGTAATGGAGATGGAGATGTAGATGTAGATGTAGATGTAGATGTAGATGTAGATGTAGATGTAGATGTAGATGTAGATGTAGATGGAGATGTAGATGTAGATGTAGATGTAGATGTAGATGGAAGTGGAGATGGTATGGATATGGAGATGGAGATCCGGCCCTCCCAATTCTCTTTTTAAACCCTCTATATTTTAGAACCAAGTTTGTTATCACCCCTTCGGCCTCCCACACAACTGTACCCATGACAACGTGCCCTTCCGGAGAGCTCCTGTCATCCTTGGTAACATTGACACCTCACATACACATTATTCGCGGAGCGAGAATAGGTTACAATGGATCCAACTGTCATCCATACTCCCTTCCGGAATCCGGAATCAATAATCTAAATACATTCGGCGTTAAATTCTGCTTCGATTATAGTGGCTATAAACCTTTCTATGATGTAAGGTTAAGGAGTCATCCCAAAAAATCCCCCCGGTTTATTAACAAAATTGCCCCGGTTCACTAACCAAATTGCCCCGGTGTGTTAATCAAATTGCCCCGGTTCGAATTGCCCCGGTGGTTCGAATGGTGTGCGGACTCTAGTGCTAAAATCACGAAAATCGAACTCGAAATTTCGGCCGTCAGGCCGGAAACGAGAGTTTGCTGTGCCTTTATACTCATTTAGAAGTGTTAGGGCCGTTATTTTGGTTCGAGGTTAGGGTGGGGGTTAGGGTTAGATATTTTACTTCAAGAAGAAATTTAGGGGGTATACAAATATTTCAACGGAAAACAAAATATCACTCTGTACACTCCCAAGGACTCCACAAGGGGTACCCTCAATTAAGGAGTCCTGACTTGTAACTACAGATACGATTATTATAGCTGGTCAGTAGGCTCCATACAGGTCTTTAACACAGTTCTCCCCCAGACAGTGCGATTAAACAACTGTTATATAAAGGGTGGGTTGGGGGTAACTGATCCTAAACTGGCCAACACATGGTAATGAGAGCGGTGGGCAGCCGTCCGGGTGTGCACTACCACCGGTACAATATGACAATTGGAATTGGGGTTGGACTGCCGCCGCTGCATCTCATTTCTGCCAACTAGTGTTACAACTGTACGGAACCCTCCAGCTCCGATACCCTGTTTGACTGACAACCCAAGATGTCTTGTTGAGTAACAGTAACAGCAACTCAACTCAACCCAATTGATGTAAGTTCATGTGTACCCAAAATGCATAATCCCATATTGACACCTTGTTGAGTAAGGTACTCAACAAATGATACCCGAATTATCTGCACCCGGGGCCTGGTCACCACCGACTGCTGGCACACAATTTGTAAGTTTTTAAACATATAATACAACCCCCCAGTTACCATGCAGTATTATACACGTGTGTGCGATGATGCATCGTCTTGACAACGGCCTGCTTGCCCCGTCTTCAGCTCCGTACGCTAGCCCCCCGTAGCAACATGCATCAAAACTGAGATATAGAGAGAGAGATAGTCGCTCTGAGAGATGAGAGCGAGAGAGAGAGAGAGAGAGAGAGAGAGAGAGAGAGAGAGAGAGAGAGAGAGAGAGATGAGAGAGATGAGAAGAAGGGGGAGAGAGAGAGAGAGAGAGAGAGAGAGAGAGAGAGAGAGAGAGAGAGAGATGAGAAGAAGGGGGAGAGAGAGCTTGCTTGTTTTGTATAGTGATCTGTGAGAAAGGCAGTTTTCCGTATTTTCTTGTTCCATCGGAGACCTGAACTTACAATTGACTGCCGCTTTCATTATAGAAATACCCATAATTACCCCCTTGAATTTTTAAAACGTGTCTCTGATCTCTAATTTGTCGTAGTGAGTTGCTTGGCTGCCGATTGTACTAAATGTTGGGCGGCCTACCAGCGCTTAAAGTAGAGGTTGAATCGGTTCACTGGGACGAGCAGACAAATGGATACAGCTTTTTGGGTGAGAGTTGTAACCATGACAACCATGTCTTGGTAACCATGTCTTGCCGTCTTGGTAACCATGTCTTGGTAACCATGTCTTGGTAACCATGTCTTGGTAACCATGTCTTGGTAACCATGTCTTGGTAACCATGTCTTGGTAACCATGTCTTGGTAACCATGTCTTGGTAACCATCAGTTCTCTTTCAGTAACCCAGCCTGCACCGGAGAGTAACCCTCCTCAGCCTAACAGCGAGTTATCCAGTCCTGTCCATCCGGGGCTATTTCGTGCTGCTTCACCCAACTCTTTTCTAGGTAACTAGCACCTAATTAATTTCACCCAACTCTGTGCTAGGTACATAATCATAGCTGACCCTTTTAGGGGGGGCGACCCTATAGTCAGTATGAACAGTGGTCATTAAACAGTGTTCATTGAACACTCTAGTAGATGCGTAAACGGGGTAATTCCCACATAAATTGAACACGAGTACTGTTTCCTATCTAGGCTGTTCGACGACATTCTACAACAATGGTATCGAGTCACCCGATGGATCGGACAGGTCTCGATCCGGGCCTCCGGGTCACTTCAGTAGACTTGTGTCACCCCTCACGCAACAGTGGTACGTATCATGTGTCAATTGAGAGTGGTCCTAAAATTTTTAAAAAGAGTGCAGGGTGGCCTGTCAGAGCATTGGCCTGACAGAGGGTGGCCATGATAAAGCAATCATTATCTCACACACATGTTTACTACTACAATCATTATCTCACACTACTACTACTACCCAGGCTGACAGATAATTATGAAATGTGTGAGGGTAGCAGTGTACCACGGAACGTCCTCTACGAGCATTACCTTGATTTCTGTGTCAGGAACAGCGTGCAGCCTGTGAACGCTGCCAGCTTCGGAAAGATAATCAGGCAGCACTTCCCAAACCTCAAAACACGAAGATTGGGAAGTAGGGGTCAATCAAAGTGAGTTAAAGACAGCAGTAATATTCGGTTCACATGTATCACATATCGCCCCGCACTATACCGTTTATCTTCGCCTATAATAGTTCTCTAAAAAGGGTGTATCACTACACAGATACCACTACTACGGGCAATTCAAAGTTAATCCCACTACACAGGTACCACTACTACGGGCTAGCAATCAAAGAGAGTTCTCAGTATCATCTCAACGATTACAACTACAACTGCACTAGTACCACCACACCTCGTCTGGGATGTTCCCGGGCCAGTCCGACCCTTAAAACTGTGAATGGGGGTGCTGGGTACCACACTAGCAGCGGTGGTGGGATCAGCTGTAACAACCCTGGGATCTCACCGGTAAGACATGTTCTCTTAGTTAAAGTAACAAACTCTCCCAAAGAGAGAACCATGTTCTCTTAGTTAAAGTAACAAACTCTCCCAAAGAGAGAACCATGTTCTCTTAGTTAAAGTAAGAAACTCTCCCGATAGAGAACCATGTGCTCTTAGTTAAAGTAACAAACTCTCCCAAGAGAGAACCATGGGTTCTCTTAGTTAAAGTAACAAACTCTCCCATAGAAGAACTCAAGTCTCTTATTAAGAAAAGTCTCCCGAAGAGCGACAATCTTGATACATCTAGGAGGTCCTGTGAGCTGACAACGTTTAGCGGTTCAATTAACCCTTCAGTCTTTTACAGACCGCTTCTTACTTGTTAACCAAGTAGTACTGCTGCCAGCAATCGACTAGCATTCCCTTCTGAATTTCCTGTAACACCTATGGTACCCTGGGCCCGGAGACAGTGCACACAGTGGCCATGACTTGTCAGACAAGTTTGACTGTCAAGCCAGGTTATTGAGGCACATTAGCAGAGGTTTGGGGCTCGTTCTCGTCTGGGGCAGAACGAAGATTGCAAGGCTGTTGGGGAAATAGCTCCGAAGATCTGCCACGTGATCTCGTCTCAGTTATTGCATGAGACAATATAGTAAGATAGATCAAAATTTAAGTTCATTACAGGAAGGAATACGATAAAGGGACTGATTGAAAGGCAGTATGTTTTAGATTGTTTATTTGTATTTTGCCTCAGCTCAATGAGAATTGGTATTTGCAGAGTTATTCGTTGAAGATGTTACAAAAACTCGGTATTTGGTGCCATATATCACACAACGTGTTTTCAGACCAACAAGTAGGGGCTACCTCTGACCCTAACAACCGAACCCCACCGTTGACTGAACAAGCTGACCACCACCTATCTCTCAACTCTAGATACCAACAAGAAAGTTAGTTTTATTTCTGATATGGCGGGCTTACTTTGGTATCGTGCTCTCCCTCTCAGTCGGTTAGCTAAGAAGAACTTGTCAGATGACATGCGATCGGTTCAGAACAGTTCTGTGTGTAGCGATGAATCAAAAGAGAAGGTAGAGAAGCTTATGGAGCATCTGGACCACACCCGAGACCGTCTTGACAGTGCTACAGATCTGTTATTAGAACGTGATTCCAAGATCATTGAACTGCAATCAGAGATCAGTGCCCTGAAAGACTCGATCATATCCATGAAAGATACCATGCTAGAGAAGAGCGTGACCGCTGTACAGACAGTTGTAAAGGACGAGATTCAGAATTACTCTGCTGTTCTCCAGACAGCTGCTACTGCTGTGAACCAGACCTGTGTATCTGCCCTTGCTCCCAGCAAACTACGAACAGCAATTGCCAGCGCTTCAGTTGATCGTAGTAACAACCTGATGGTGTACGGTCTGCCTGAGAGTGACCAGCTAAGCGACAGTACTTTAGTCAAGGATCTATTTGAACATTTGTCTGAAGCGCCAGTGTTATCAGAGGTGGCACGACTTGGTAGGAGAGGTGGTGAGGGAGTGCGGCCAGTGCGGGTGGTGCTGAGGAACAGAGAGATTGCTAGGACTATTTTGGGGAAATCAGCGATGCTGAAGGACTCTGACCAGTATCAGTCAGTGTTTGTTGCACCGGACAGATCAGTAGAAGAGAGAGCAGAGAGAAAAGAATTAGTTACTAAACTGAGAGAGAGAAGAGAAAATGAACCTGATAAAGTGTGGAGGATTAGAAGAGGCTATATTGTAGAGAGTGAGACGTGAGAAGTGTTGCGAGAGATTAGAGA
The DNA here is from genome assembly GCA_020137815.1 of Hormiphora californensis. Lineage (NCBI taxonomy): Eukaryota > Metazoa > Ctenophora > Tentaculata > Cydippida > Pleurobrachiidae > Hormiphora > Hormiphora californensis. The sequence continues at coordinate 1,099,051 of CM035353.1, read as the reverse complement.
GATAGAGATTAATGAGTTAACTTTTTGAGATACGGATTTATTTTATGTTTTATAATTTTTTATGGTTTTCAGTTTTGTAAAGACATAGTGCGGACCAGGGTGGGGTAGCAGGTTCAAAGCACACAAAAGACCTAACCGTCTTCGTGCTAACGACCCTGTTACGCCACCCTGAATCCTCACTCAGTTTGGTCTGTGTGGCTGGTTTGCTTCCTATTATAATATGATTATTTCGGCGCAATGCCACTGCCAGCGGCAGTTTTGATTGATTGATATTGATAAATGAACTACCGGGCCGCGTTGATCTTCACAATTCAAAGTTAATCCCAATACACAGGTACCACTACTACGGACTGGCAATCAAGGAGAGTTCTCAGTATCATCTCAACGATTACAACTACAACTGCACTAGTACCACCACCCCTCGTCTTGGATGTTCTCGGGCCAGTCCTACCCTTAAAACTGTGAATGGGGGTGGTGGGTACCACACTAGCAGCGGTGGTGGCATCAGCTGTAACAACCCTGGGATCTCACCGGTAAACAAACTCTCCCAAAGATAGAACCATGTGTCTAAAATGAGTGTCCCTGGGTGAAACTAACAAACTCGGCCTTCGCCGAATGAACCCTTCAGTCTTTATACAGACCGCATTACATTACTATTACGTTCTCTCCAGGTAAAACCAGTGCCAGCAGATGTACTAGCTTCCCTCCTCCCCGAGTTTCCATCTGTCTCCGTCCTGGACCTGGGCCCGGAGACCAGCGCACACCACGTGGCGCAATTCCTGACACTCTACAACAAGTTTGCCCATCAAGTTCTTCAGGTTATTGTGAAGGCAACATTTACAGAGGTTGAACCCTTGTTACTGACCTTCTGGGGCAATTTGAGTGATGAAGTGTTGGCTGCCCTGGATAATATCTCCGATATCATCTGCTACTGTGATCTACTGCTCTTCAAGGTGATCATGATCATCACAATCCTTCATGAGTCATTCATGAGTCATTCACAGTGCACAGGCGTGTAGAGAAACAGACATGTATGTGAATAAAGGCAGTCAATATTTTTCAATGAGTCATTGAGCGAGAGCGATATAACAGAATGAAACGAGGAGTCTGAAAAATATTGACTGACTATACTCATTGAATGAGCACTCTTGGTATTTGATGCCATATCACACAACGTGTTTTTCAGACCATAATCTCCCTGCTACTCCCCACACCTCTACACCCCATAACACAACGTGTTTTTCAGACCATAATCTCCCTGCTACTCCCAACACCTCTACACCCTATCCCTTCCTCGTTGACTCAGACCATCAGGAGTTTCTGTAAACAGTACACCGGCTGGGTCAAAATGGCAGTGGCAGGTAAGTTGAATAATTATAGAGGCAATTTTAATTTTTAGTGTCAAGTATATCAGTGCCACAGTGCAATATGCAACCAATAGTCAGCCGAGCTTTCTTTTCTCCAGGTTTACCACCGAACGTGACCAAGTCCATCCTTCAAGCGGCAGATATATTCGTGTCAATAATGCGACGACAAACCACCCTTACTCACATAGCCCAGGCAACAAGGTACATACCATCCAAATCAGGAACCGACCGAAACAAGTAAACAACCAATCAGAACTCGTTATTTAGGTAACGTGACTGGTTATCAGCCAATCAGGGACCAGTATTCCCTAATTTGGTCGGTTCCTGATCCAAATCCAAGATTATAACTCACCATGTGTACTCAAAAAGAAACCGTGTGGCATATTTCATGAGATGGATGGTGATATGTACCGGTAAATTTGGTGACAAAGACACCTGGCGCGACCGAGATTGAGCGGGGGTCGCGCCAGGTGTCTATGTCACCAACCGGTACATCACCGTCCTTCTCATACTAATGCGCCTCATAAATTTTTGACCACTCAAATCTCGTTGTATATTTCATCATGAACTGTTATTCAGGACAGTATTGAGTAGTACAAGTGCAGTCAGCCAGATGATTCACGATTGGTGCCATTTGGATATTGATAGCATGACTCAACAGGTATAAACTGCTGTTAGTTACCATGGTAACCACTGTTAGTTACCATGGTATTAGCTGTATAACCACTATAGTTACCAGCAATACTCTCCAGTCGAATTAACATATTATTATCTTGGGTTGCCCTATCGGCCCGTTGTCTGATCATGTTACCATGGTTACCCCTGATGACTATATCAAATAACTCCATGTTCCCAGTCACTGTTCTTGTTTCTTGAGGAACATCAATCTACACCAGCTGATCTTAGTACTCGGCTGAAGACGGTACAGAGCGAGTTTAGTGAACTACTTGGTGAGTGCAACCAATTACTAAGCCAATTACTAGGTCAATTAATGACCAATTAATAGTGAGCAATTAGCATGTGCCCTAAATTTGAACTGATCAACTCCTTACACTGGATTTTCTAAACTAGATCAGAAGGGCGGTGTGTGTGTGTGACAGCATGCTTGTGAAAGTGTGCAGTTATACACATATCACGCTTGCTCGAGAGAGTAATAGCAGTGATGTTCGGAACACTGTTATGTCATCTTCATTCCATTGTTTCTCAGGCGAACAGACAAGCGTGGAGGAGTACGCAGAATGGATCAAAGAGCTCATTGAGAACTTTGTTACCAAGGTAACACCATGAAGTTGCTATGATGACATGGCTGCTTAGCAACTATATCGAAACTATAGTGTCCTCGACATTCACAGTCGAAACTCAGTTTGTTCCTACTCAACATATCTTTACCAGCCCTGGTACTAATGATGTCTTTGCATGCCAGATAAGCCCAACGCCGGATGACTTCAACCGGAATTCCCGGAGGTTTGTCAGCTATTGGACCTACTTCATGTCGCGGATTGTCCGGGACTTGACCCTCCGATCAGCTCCTAGCTTCGGCTCCTTTCACCTTCTACACATGCTCTTCACTGATTATGTGATACACCTCATTGAGGAGAGGCAGAATAGTGATGTCCAGGCTACCCTGTGGTAGGCACCTTGGTGACATAGACACCTGGCGCGACCGAGATTGAGCGGGGGTCGCGCCAGGTGTCTATGTCACCAAGTAGGTACAGCTAATTGTAACTCCGTGCAGTCTTAATTGTGAGACTTGAGTTAGTGTTGTAAGGTGGGAAGACTAATATAATTCCAATTTGATTCCACAGGAAGAGGATCTCTAATGCTGATGCACCACCCAATAGTACGATGAACAGTGTGATAAGTCGACCACCCTCAATGGTCCACAGTAGGACTATCCCATCATCCATACCACCTTTCCAGCCTAACACCGGGTACGGTATAACAAGCATCTAGGATAATATCTTCAGCTCTTTGAACTCTGCTTTCTATTCTTCTTGTTCATCGTCTTTCCGAAGGGAAGACGAAGAACAAGAAGACTTCCCATTCTTTCTTTTCTTCTGCTTCAATTCCATGGCTAATTGTTATTATCGAGGGTTTACAGTCCGTCATACACATTTTTTCCCTGCCCGGGTGATTGCCGAAGGCAATCACCCGGGATGATCTTTTTAGCACGCACGTGCTAAAAAGATCATTCAGGGTTTAGAAATCAGCAGATCCTGGAGTTAACTAAATGTCCGTCCGTCCGTCCGTCCGTCACGGACAACGCCTGACAACCGATCCGTTTTGAAAGCGTCGTCCGCAAAGTTATTACAGTACGGATTTCGGTGGCGCACGCTCAAAATGTGCTGCGCGCGCCACTCTCAATGCAGCGTATTTATACACACCTCGCGCGTTACAGAACCAGCGCTCGAATGGATTTAACTTCTTGGTAAATCTGATTGAAACTTAAAGGCGTTGAAAGCTCAGCTCGTTAGTATGGTGACTGAGAGAACGTGAGAAGTTTCCCATGCATAGCTTCGTCTCACATAACATTGTAATTAGGCGTTGGCGGACGACGATCAGATCACATTGCACGGTATCGTCTGGTGAGACTGTGAGCGGCGCTTACCAGATCTCATCGTTTATAAGTGATCGGTTGGGGTATTCGATGGCAGGGAAACACAGCATTATGAAACATAATGCAATAATAATTCTTGTTATTTGGAATTTTCATTTGGAATTTTCATTTGAAAACCATCCACGCGCATGCACGTGCAAGCTTCAAACACAAGTTAGAAGCACGGGACCTTCACTAACTTATTTGTTTTGATCCAAGGATCACTTTAGTGAAGGTCCCATGGTTCTAACTTGTGTTTGAAGCTTGCACGTGCATGCGCGTGGATGGTTTTCAAATGAAAATTCCAAGTGAAAATTCCAAATGAAAATGTGTATGACGCCGTGTTATATTGCTCACTCGTCTGTTTTCTCCCAGCTCCATTATAGACAGCCTGGCATCGCTGAACGCATCACAACAGTTACAAGGAGCACCCACTGAGATGGTCATGGGTTCTGGTAGTCTCAACACCTCCATGGGTTCTGGTAGCCTCAATACCTCCATTGACCAGGATCAGGTAAACATGCACACACTTTAACAAACAATCCCCAAACATCAGAAACGAAACAATCCCGAAATGCCGCGAACCAAACAAACAATCACCCTCGCTCCACAGGCCAAAAACGTGTTTCGAAATTAATGTCTCGGGATGTAATTAAAAATTGAAACCCAATGCTACAGGTGATAGACGTTACGTCCAACCCTCTGGTTCTGGTCACCCCAACGTCACCGATAATGGGCGACTGTGGCGATATGGTAAGCGCTTTAGAACTTTGGAAATTCCATTTCCAGTGCGACCAAAAAGAAATTGTAACCTATAAATTTGCTATAATCTACAAATGTAACCTTTGCGCTTGCCAGCACAGTAATTTAATTTTACTTATCTTACAGGATCTGTTATCGAGTACGGCGTTTCAAGGGAACGTGTTGACCAATCCCGCAGCAACGGATAATGGTACAGAACACGATACCCTGTCTGACACGTTGATGGATGAAATTCTACGATGCGTCAATAGTACCACCAAATAATATTTTTTGATATACAGTCGGACCCCGATTTAGTGGCACCCCGATTTAGTGGCGGGATTTTTCCCCCGAGGATGCCACTAACTCGGGGTCCGACTGTAGTTTGAGTTGTAAATTATGTATATAGTTGTTTTTAGTATGTACAGTAGTGTTTTGTTTCGTTAGGTGTGGTATAATAAAAGTGTTTTTATAAGGGACCTATAATAGTATGCGACCCAGAATAGTGGATGAACCAGGAACCGACCGAATCAGGAAATACTGGTCCCTGATTGGCTGATAACCAGTCACGTGACCTAAATAACGAGTTCTGATTGGTTGTTTACTATAGTGGATGAACTTTCGGTTTTTGTAACCACCAAACATGTAAAGTTTTTCATATTTCATTTCACTTTTACAACTGAGTATTGTTTTTGGGCAAGTGAGAAAAGCAAAACAAGTCGACTCGGATGAATAGGGGCTGACAGTGGACCCCGTCCAGGCTTAGTCGGGGGGGGGGGGTGTGCGAAGCTACCAAGCCTGTCGTTCACTGTGGCCTAGTTACACTCGAGGAGAGCGACTTTCGATCTTATTATATGTGACATATCTTTGGGAACTAGCAACAAGGGAGAGCGCGATATAATAGAGTTAGCACTCTGCACTGTGGTGCGGAGATATGGGCATGTTATGCACATTCCATCGCCCCTGTTTGAGCCGATGGAATGACAAGAGGTCCCGGGAATATATATCAATAGCTGGTATTAATAAACGGGGATTCAATTCTAACTTCTCCACGCCAAAACAGGTATTTGTTTCTCATCACATAAAATATGGCGACGAGTATGACAAAGATGCACATCAAACCTTTGACGGGTACACCTAAATCCATCTTGAAATGGAATGAGCGGTTAGAACTCAAGTTGGGGTTCAACTAGAGACACCCAAAGAAAAGTGGGCTCACACCCGCTACAGATAGGATGTGGTACAGCAGCTTAGAGCAGTTATCAATCCCCCGAAGCTCGAATGACTGACTTTCTACAGTATGGTTCAACAGACGGAGACGTCATTAGCGTTCCTAACGAAGATTCAACGACAGGCAAGAATGTATATTGTATAACTTTCCTAAAGCAACAATGTAATTCCTATTTCGAGAAAGGTTGGTTGGTTGGTTGGTGATACTAAGCCGACGTTCTACCAAGCTCTTTGAGCGGTGTGACGCGGTGACTCCCAAACTGATTATCCCAATCACTTGTGTGAAAGATAACAGAATGGTGCCCCTTGGCTTCGTTAGCGTCTGTCGTCTGATAAAACTAAACTAAAATTTAATCGAGTATTGAAGTATTGACAATTTAAGGGGCAGCTGTGTCAAGCATGGTGGCTTTCAGGCTTTATTTCGAGAAAGGTTTATATGGGTCTTAAATCTGAGAAAGCTAAGGCAGCAATTGACCAGGCAGGAAAGAAGACATCATCGACCGACGCATTGGTCAAGGTCCAGATTCTTGCTGTGGTATCAATCATCAGTTAATGCAACCCAGAGATTCAGGCCGACACAGTCCCAGGCACGGAAGGACAAATCTTCTAGGTGCATCCTTCGGGACACACAGCGTCCAACTAAAGGCTAAGCTTGCAAAAATAGTGAAGTGGCCGGCACGGCAGGTGATCTTTTTTGAGATGGCATGTGGTTTCACCGCACGCAGTCTCTAACTCGCATTGAAAGTGAATCTGAATATATAATGATGTTTTCATAACTGTTTTATTTAACAAATCATAAAAGTTTTACGTCTTAACTATCAAAGCTAACATTATCAAAGATTCATTACATAGTCTCGTAACATTTGCATTATCATAGAATCATAGTCTCGTTTCCCAAGATAGGCAAGATATAACGATATAACGATGCAGCGACGACACTGAACTAAAGTATCGAATCTCGGGACGGGCATGCGGAAAAGAGGCTGGACCGTTTGGGTCAGTTATTTTAGGAAGTCCACGATATATCAATTAGCTGCCGAGGAAACATAAGGTAAAGGACCGACAAGGTAGCTAGAATTCTACCCAATCGTCCAAACTTGCGTTTGAACTGAACACGTGTCGGTTATCTCTGATAGTAAACAACCTAGACCCAATGCCTAAACCGTCAGTTCTTGAACAACCGATAAGGAGAAATCTACGGTCAACACCTGCACGTCGAGGAATCTGAATCCGAAGCTAACTCCGGGGATAACCATAACCATGATTACTTAAACAACTTGGAAATGATGGATGATGAAGACGATGTCGAACCGGAACAACCGGAACATCCGGAACCACCACTTGAGCTGGAACTAACTGAGAGTGAGGAAGAACCCGAGATGGAGTTGTCCAGAGATCCTACCGTTGAGGCCGCGATAAAGCGCTATGCGGTTGTCCGCAAGTTTGAGAGGAAAAACGTTGAGGGAGGGTCGAACAAGGCAAAAAATATTACCGTCAACCACTAAATAATGAATATATGTACACCTATAGTCCAATTTTTTATTTAAGCGACAGGCCGCCGCGCATCAAAATGCAGTGCTTGAAATCGATTTCCGGTTCCTGATAAGCTAGCGACTTTTTCTTGGTGCCATTGGAAAGATAAAAATTTTATCTTTCCAACGCAACCAGGATCAAGTCTTTATCTTATCAGGAACCGGAGATATGATCAATTAACTAATTGAGTGTGCAGCGGCCTGTCGCTTAAATAAAAAAATCGACTATACTGCAGTCCCCTCTATCGATTCCACCCAATTTGATATAGTAGAGGCAATAATTACACTCACCTCCTCTGATTTCTATGAAACTTCTCCCATGCTAAGAGGTGGCAATAGAGGTTCAAATACCGCAGAGTTTAAGTCTGAACAATGTTCGGGTCGTTAATTATCGCTAATTGAAAAACGCCAAAATGGCCTAAAATCGCCCTAAGTTCCGAATTGAAATTTTGGAGTTGAGACTCCAGACTTCGTAGAGATGTCCGCTAGGATGACAATATGCACCAAAATCGGACGGAAGCCTAAATTCGTCCGAATTCGGTACGAAAAGCCGGGTAGACTGATTTTTGGTCACGTGACATGGGTCCAAAATCAGTTTTTTGCCATTTACGCCTTTCCTGTACGTTGGAGACAAAAAATATGGCCAATACTTGTCATTTCTATCGCTTTCTGCATCTTTTAAGCCCCCTATAAATATCACTTACTTCAACGGTTCAGAAGTTAGAGTTTTTCAGGAGACTAAATGACGTCACTTCTGAACCGTTGAAGTAAGGGATGTTTATAGGGGGCTTAAAAGATGCAGAAAGCGATGGAAATGACAAGTATTGGCCATATTTTTTGTCTCCGACGTACAGGAAAGGCGTAAATGGCAAAAAACTGATTTTGGACCCCTGTCACGTGACCAAAATTCAGTCTACCCGGCTTTTCGTACCGAATTCGGACGAATTTATGCTTCCGTCCGATTTTGGTGCATATTGTCATCCTAGCGGACATCTCTAAGAAGTCTGGAGTCTCAACTCCAAAATTTCAATTCGGAACTTAGGGCGATTTTAGGCCATTTTGACGTTTTTCAATTAGCGATAATTAACGACCCGAACATTGTTCAGACTTAAACTCTGCGGTATTTGAACCTCTATTGCCACCTCTTAGCATGAGAGAAGTTTCATAGAAATCAGAGGAGGTGAGTGTAATTATTGCCTCTACTAATAGATGTTGGGGGTGGTAAAACCTAATGTAAGTATGGTTCATGGTACTCCCCTCCCTCTAAATCTTGCTATGGTGATGTACGACTGGTTAGTGGTTAGTCGTTAGAAAGAAGGGGCGGAACCATTGCCAGGATAGCAAACAGTTCTGTCCCCCATCACGCAGACAGAGCTGAACATAGCGATACTGGAGCTAGCAAGGGTTGATGGGAAACTAAGCGACAGGGTCAGGGCAGCTACCGTGGACGACCAGGCGAAGAGGTTCTTTGCCTGCCTCCTTGGATTGGCTGCCTCGGAGGCAGTTTGGGAAACTATCGGAAGAGGGACAGAGGAGGTTCACAGGGGAAACCGATGAGCGCCTCCAGAGGGAGCTGTTTTTGAAGTTAATGGACCGGATATCCAGGACTTTGAGGGCATCTGCCAAGAATTTTACGAGAGGTATGTAAATGGTCAGGTCCAGGATAGGTTGCAAAGAAAATGGCACGGAGAAGACCAATAAGACCAGACTGTTTTTGCCCTCCGTGAACTATTGCAATGCAAAGAAAGGAAAATGTGTGAGATTGTCCAAACCGATCAGGAAGAAGAAAGGTAGCCCTGTCTACTTTCTATTATAGAAACTTTTGGTTCATTTAGATAGTAGCCTTTCGATATGGTCAATAGTAGATAGATATATCGATCTCATGGAGGTAGTACGAAGGGCCTATCCAATTGCCCTGATCAATTGTATAAATTGTATATTGGAATTTTTTAAGAATATTTAACAATTTTTTAGCAATTTATAGGAATTGTATAATGTGTGCATACTTTTTAATAAGATCCGAGTAAAAAAACGAGACAGGGAAGAGTGCATATATGAGGACGAAGGAAATGAAAGATTCCGTTAGTTCCATTGCATCGTCAATGAAGATTTTGACAGAGCAAATGGTTCGTCCACAACCTTCACAACCCCCCGCTATTATATATTATATCGCACCTAGATGTATGAGTACGCAACCGGTAATTGTGTTATAAATATAATCTCACGAAAGTGCAATAATATAAGCAAAAGGAAAAGAAATCTAAGAAAAACCGGAAAAGGTCTAGAAAGCGGAGATAATCCGAGCTTAGTTTTACACCGGTTTCAGAGTCAAGTTGCCCGTCTCTACTCCTTTCCTTAATGTAGCTCCGGTGTTAGTCCAGTTAGACAATAGACCAGCACTATAACACATGAAGGGACATTGGCCTTGGCCTTGTTTTTAAGGAATCAAGTACTAATAATCTCACTCCCCTTGCCCTAACATGATCTCGGGTAGCGAGAGTGAAAGCGCCGGCAGCAATCCTGCTCGATCCCAACGCAGTTCCGCCTGTGTTGACCACAACCAACACCTCTACCTCGAGACAGGTTTTTGGAAATCCTTCGCATGTTGCATTTCAAACAATAATCTAGTGAAGTCTGGAGATATTTATTATTGGGAAAGGAGAAATACAAAACTATTGTTCTGCAGGTTGAGTCTGTAAAGTGGCTATGGTTTGAGGCTGGTCATGGAAAGGGGCCATGTGATAAGATACATGTTATATTCCGTTTATTTTCCTCTAGATGGACTTGATAAAGTATTAGTAGAGTCGATAACTACATCGACCTCTCCCAATTGTTCCAGTTTTTGTCACATCTGTTTGGAGCCTCGACACGACCTCTAAACAGCTGTTACTTTTTCACAAACTGTTTTCATCTTGGTGTAATCAGCAGTTGAAATGTTGCTGATCATAACAAAAACCTAACTATTTTTTTTCAACTTGGGGTAAAACCATGGGTGCCAAAAGTTAGCTCTAGGTCCCCTGAGTAACCATCCGGAGACTCTAAGAGATATTTCAAGCCGTTCTCCCGTAATCATTAATCCCGGTGGAGAAGAAAACACAATGCGGACGTACGTGAGCGCTGGCAGGCTGTTTACATGTTATTGTATGTCTCTCACTCTCTCTGGAAAAACCGCACGTGCGGTTGCGCCGCGCGAGATGGGGGGGGGGGTTCAACCTAAAAATTTCCATTTCCATTTGCCAAAATCCGGGTATCGATGGAAATTTTTAGAAATTTTTAGAAATTTTTAGAAGTTTTTAGAAATTTTTAGAAGTTTTTAGTACAGTCGGACCCCGATTTAGGGCCCCCCGATTTAGTGGCACCCCGATTTTGGGACAGGATTTTTTCCCCCCAATATAGGAAATTAACCTTATTTGACCCCGATTTAGTGGACACCCCGATTTAGTGGACAAGAGCCTTTCCCCCGAGGGTGTCCCTAAATCGGGGTCCGACTGTACTAAAAATTTCCAAAAATTTCTAAAAATTTCCAAAAATTTCTATTAATTTCCAAAAATTTCTAAAAATTTCTAAAAATTTCCAAAAATTTCCATTGACCAAGAAAAGAAAAATTAACAAAAACTTGAAAATATATAAACACAGTTGTCGAAGAACTGGTTCCTTTTCCTTACCTCTTGTGACAACTGAGCATCAATAAGTTATTGAATGATAGATAAGACATCGATATCATATATTTTTGGGCAATCCGTACAATTTCTTCAGAAATCATAGCTTCATTGGACAACTAAGGACGCGGACGTCTCGAAAACTGATTTAAAAGTAAGTTACCAAATTGCACAAGATATCTTATGTACTTATATAAGGTGCTATTTGGTAACTTACTTTTGAATATTCCTTCGGACGGGTCCTTTTACCATGACTAATGCTTAATACCGTAGTAGATCAGGTTTCTTAGCATACAATATAGAAACTTAAACTCTTTTTTAAACTCGATAAGGGATATAGCGAGAATAAGTACTAACTTACTGTCGAAAACATGCATAGATTACCTGTCATTACCTTGGAATTGGGTTACCGACGAACTTATACAAACTTCTAAAAGTTTCTAAAAATTTCTAAAAATTTCTAAAAATTTCTAAAAACTTCTAAAAATTTCTAAAAATTTCCATTTACTAAAAACTTCCAAAAACTTCCATTGTCCATAAATTTCTAAAAATTTCTAAAAATTTCTAAAAATTTCCAAAAAATTCTAAAAATTTCCAAAAATTTCCAAAAATTTCTAAAAATTTCTAAAAATTTCCAAAATAAAATTTCCATTTGCCAAAAAAGTGGGTATCAATGGAAATTTTTAGGGTTGAACCCCCCCCCCCCCCCCCGAGATAACTCTTTCTCAAGGGGGAGAAAAGAGAGAGACGCACATTAACGTTATACATTAAAGTTGAGGTTGTAGGCAATTGCACGTACGTCCATACTCAAATATGTGCTCTACCGGGATTAATGATTACAGGAGAACGGCTTGAAATATCTCTTAGAGTCTCCGGATGGTTACTCAGGGGACCTAGAGCTAACTTTTGGCCCCCATGGTTTTACCCCAAGTTGAAAAAAAATAGTTAGGTTTTTGTTATGATCAGCAACATTTCAACTGCTGATTACACCAAGATGAAAACAGTTTATGAAAAAGTAACATCTGTTTAGAGGTCGTGTCGAGGCTCCAAACAGATGTGACAAAAACTGGAACAATTGGGAGAGGTCGATGTAGTTATCGACTCTACTATATGCAGCAACGTATGCATGGACCCGAGCAGCAGAGAGACCCATCAAATAGAGGAACTCTAGGACAATTTCTGTACAAGAGGAAACTAATTCCTTCTCCGAACTGGAGAATCTATAATGAAGAAGATTGGTCTATAATTGGTAGAGGGCGTAAAAGGTAATCGATTGGAATAGGAGAAAATGGATCTGAGACTAACCCTGCCAAAAATAATTCGTTCGATATCATAGCTTGGCAGTGAAAGTGATGTAGCGTTTTCCTAACAATATTGATCTAAATTGATCGAGATATCGATATATTTCGAACAATTTTTGAACGATTTTTGTTAACGATGTCCTGAAGTTGTCGTAGATTTTCGTTAACAAATATCGAGGACCTCGTTCAAAATTTCGCGAACGAAAATAAGGTTTTCTCAAGATACACAACCAAGAAAACCGGAGCCCTGGTGAATGTTGGTGGTGATTACAAGTTAGAAACCACGATCAATACACGAGTTTGGTATAAGGAGGAGAAGGCAGGAGCATCAAAGATTGAACAGATATACCCCCGTGAATACACGGATACCTTGTCTGGAGATATTTATTATTGGGAAAGGGGAAATAGAAAATCATTGTTCTGCAGGTTGAGTCTGTAAAGTGGCTGTGGTTTGAGGCTGGTCATGGAAAGGGGCCATGTGATAAGATAAATGTTATATTCCGTTTATTTTCCTCTAGATGGACTTGATAAAGTATGGAGCAACGTATGCATGAGCCCGAGCAGCAGAGAGACAATTTCTGTACAAGAGGAAACTAATTCCTTCTCCGAACTGGAGAATCTATAATGGAGAAAAAAGGAATGGTAGAGGGCGTAAAAGGTAAACGATTGGAGTAGGAGAAAACTGGAATATGCTCCTGAGATTGCACTAAGCTCCACGTTTAGCTTTAAACGGATGATGGATAGGTAAAATGTACCTCATATTATAATATTTAATTAACTGTAACTTTTAACTGGAAGACGAGCTTATATTTCAAATGATTTATCGATTCAAGCCTGGGACCCTCCCATACTGTCCTGGGTGGGATATATGTCGAAGACGGAAGAGGCAATGGTCTTCGAGACGATCCCTCCGTCTTTCATACAGGACTGAACCACCGGTACGGACTATGTTGAGTATGTGAATAATATATGGACGGGAAGAATAATGATAACACATTATTGAACTCTTTTTTCAGCGTTGGTGTCTCAGCAACCGGGAGAATCGAATAGACTGTTCGAATACGAAGGAATTAAATTACGAACAACGGAGTTGAAAGGCTTAACTGGTCAGTTAAAGAGGCTCTCGGAAGAAAGGGCAGACAGTACATGATGTCCGACACTGGAATGTGGTTGGTCGCGAGTTGAAAAACAAAACAGTCCATCTGCGTACTTCATGAGTTTCATATGGTTCGTACGGGTGAATGTGGTAAACACGGCTTCATCTTAACGTACCAAGATTGTGTAATTATACATCCACCGACAACACTAATGGGCAGGTAAACCCTAGCTAACACTAAAATACCAAATTGTCAATCTCATAATAACTACCACTTCCTAAATTAGCAAGAGTCAATATCATATTTGTATCATTAGCTGAAAACAAACTAATTTTAGTTTAATCTCTAAACAATACCATGCATTGGCAGATCCGGCGTATTTAATCCACTGCCTCACGAGATTATTATGAAAAGGTACCCGCAGAAATGGGGTATGACGAAGTCGGAGGAGGAGGAGCCCATGGTGTTCGAGAAGATCACTCCGTCTTCCATACAGGACCACACCACCACCACCGCACCCCTCCCCACTCCTGGAGCCACATCGGGGACTAACCCCACCACCACCGCACATCGGGGACTAACCCCACCACCACCGCCACATCGGGGACTAACCCCACCACCACCGCCACATCGGGGACTAACCCCACCACCACCGCCACATCGGGGACTAACCCCACCACCACCGAAACATCGGGGACTAGCCCCACCACCACCGCCACATTGGGGAATTACCACACCACCACCGCCACATCGGGGACTAACCCCACCATCACCGACACAGAGGGGACAAACCCCACCATCACCTTCTATTTCATATGCGTATAATTATTATATTTGATCTTCAGAAACCCGTCTCCGAGTAGTATACACCCTCATCCCTGTTCCTTTTACCCCCCCCCACCCATTAACCACTTCCAATTCCTTAATAATGGTATGTGGCACGTGCCTCGGTAGGGGGCCGTGCGAGGACCCCCAGTGCCGAGACATTAGACAGAAAAGTATAAATGGGGAACTACCCAGAGTATTCCACGGAGCTCAGTGCTACTGGACTCCTAATGATGAAGGGGGACAGACCCCAACCTCTCAGCACCGACCGAACAAACCGAGGAAAACCGTCAAGCTGGGCGGCTCAGTGTCGTGGTCCACCGACCCGAAGGGCGTGAAGGAATGGGGAGAGCACCCCGCACCAACGGGGAACTGTTACTACAAGAGAAGGAGCCTATCTATGATCTGGTGGCGGACGCAGAGGAGCTGTGCACGCTGAAAGGAGACTAGACCTAGTCCTAACTGCTTAAAGATGTTCAAGCAGCGGTATCACCTGAACACCCACTTGGAGAATACTGCTTACTCTTTTTAGCGTGCCTCAACTACCGGGAGTACCGAATAGACTGTTCGAATACGAAGGCATTAAATTACAAACAACAGAGTTGAAAGGCTTAACTACCACTTCCTAAATTAGTAATCATACTACTTACTATTCAAATTGTCAGTGCTACATCACCTAGCAACTACACCTGCACGTGCAATTATTAGAGCAACTTAGAACCCTCACTCCCAGTTGCAGTTTTGGGTACTAAGGGAAATTCAATTCTGCACGTGCATTCTTTTACTTTTGTCCTGATGTCTAACTCTTCAACCCCAAGCGCTATTCGGCAACGGTCATCTGGGTCCGGAAGATCTGCTGCTGTCAGGGAGCAGGCTAGAGAATATGACAGATTACGCCAAAGTGTTCAAGCGAGACAATAAACGACTACGGATAGCTTTACCCAACGTCGCCCAAGGGCGATTACTCAAGTCGAAAATAGAAATCTCCGAATCGGCTACATAACTGCCAAGTTTTCACGTGATGAGTTTCTGGAACAGCAGTGCACCCCCATGACATTGATCTCTTAAATTCGCACCTTGACATTGTCAGGAAGCTTCTTTTTCTTTCCTCATTACCTCTCTACCGCCCATTCCGTACATTAGACAGAAAAGTATAAATGGGGAACTACCCAGAGTATTCCACGGAGCTCAGTGCTACTGGACTCCTAATGATGAAGGGGGACAGACCCCAACCTCAGCACCGACCGAACAAACCGAGGAAAACCGTCAAGCTGGGCGGCTCAGTGTCGTGGTCCACCGACCCGAAGGGCGTGAAGGAATGGGGAGAGCACCCCGCACCAACGGGGAACTGTTACTACAAGAGAAGGAGCCTATCTATGATCTGGTGGCGGACG